>VYZW01036676.1:6336-27368 GCA_013401315.1 Balaeniceps rex
GCCCCGGCGAGAGGCGCCCGGGCGCCTCCACCTGCGGCGCGGGGCCGCGGCCCGGCACCCCCCGCGCAGTCCCTGCCTCCCCGGCCAGCGCAAGCGGGCTGCCGGCCAAGGGCTTCCCCCCCGCTCCCCGGCTGCGGAGGCACCAGCGGCGGTCCGGTGTCGTCGACCGAGACCCCGGCAGCCCCGGATCAAGCGGTTCGTCTTCCCCCGAGGGGCAAAAGCTACCGTGGAGTCAGCCCCTAAATCTGATGCAAAGCAGCTTCCAAAACCGCAACCATCCTGTGTCTCATCTCCGAGTAACTCTCACAATACAGCTGCAAATCTGCTCACACGCCGAGGAGGTCTCTAATCATGCTGCCCTCTACGATATTTTTAGGTTTCCTACTGTATATCTGACGAGTATGCCTCACAGGACAGCTTTGCTCTCGTTCTCCCTCTGAGCTTTGGGCTGCTAAACAGGAACACGAAAATCCTCTACCTTTGCGCTACGGCTTTCACTGATGTCCCAAGCTTTCGGCGAGTCCGCTAAGAGCAGCACGCAGAAACAGGGCTATTATCGCTGCCACTGAAGTTAAAAATATGCTCCAGTGAACTAAACATAACCGATGAAGAGTTTGTTCAAATATGTTGCGCTGGAAACTCTTCCAATCTGTTTAGGTTTCTCAGCAGCACGGGAAAGCGCTTCCTCCATCGTTAGGAACAGAGTGCCCTCTGCTGAAACTAGCCTGACAGCGGGGACCGGCCGAAAGCAAGGCACGGGCCGGAGCGGGACCGCCCTGGGCAGAGCTGCGCGCCCGGCCCGCTGCAGCGGGAAGGACACGGCCCACGAACGCCTCGGCTGCCTGGGCTGCCTCCTCCGTGACACCGTAAGAGCCACGGACTGCTCTGCCTGCAGGCTCACCCTGACAGCTGAGCCAAGCTGGTCTTTCCAGTCTCCACGTTACCATGATAATAGGCTGCGTTAACAGGCAAGAGTACTGCTAAGGACCTGATCTTTTTTTCTAATACTGGTCAGCTGAAAGTATATCAACTTTCTGGGAAGCTTTGCTTTCCATCCATTTCAGTTGCTACAGTTACTTAAATAACCACATAGCCCTTTAACTATGACTTCAGTTATATCCCTGCAATTTGTTATCTTCAAAAAAAGATACACAGGTGCAAGTCAGCATGTACTTCAGACTTGATCACAAATGGTTTTAAAGCCAGAATTTAGCCATTAGATCAAATGATGCAGGAAATCAATTTTCCTGTCCCAAAACTATGGCTGGTAGTACTACAAAAAACCAAAGATGTTCACAACTACAGGATGAAGCTGGCCCTCAAGACCTGTGCCATCTAGTTAGGAATGTACACAGTTTGCACCATCCCTATTTAGAATATCGCTTCTCTCAAAATTATTTACCCCTGAATAGTGAAGTAGTCCCCTGAGCCCCTGACGCAAAAGCTGCAGAGTAGGCTATTAATTTGTTTGCCCGATGGGCATATTTAGACAAAATAGCTCTGGCTATGTTCCTAGCACTGGTATTAGCCATAGATTACATTGAAAGGTTTGGCCCTGACACTCTAATAGCATTTTCCAAATTTGAATGCTGGTCAGCATGTCTTTGTTTTTCCCTTTTTCAGTGCTACTCATCTCTGTGTTCTCTACTTTCTCCTCCCAGCTTACTCTGATACCTTCCTTCAATGGTGCTCCTGGTCATTTGCTTCATATCACTTGGCTGTGTTCATCCCTAACCATAAAGAATAATCAAACATCATGTATGTGAGCCTTAGAAAAATTTGCTCGTCTCCTGCAATAAATTTGAGAGTAGAAAATAAGCGGCATAATAGGAAGTAGCCTAGGTTAGGCAGCTCACATCAGATTCGCTGACTTAAGCGATGCTACTGCTGTGTCACATGCTTAATTCCTTGTGTGATCTGGATCTTAGGTTATAGGCCCTGTGTCTGCCTTTATACAGCACGTAAG
This sequence comes from Balaeniceps rex, assembly GCA_013401315.1. NCBI lineage: Eukaryota > Metazoa > Chordata > Aves > Pelecaniformes > Balaenicipitidae > Balaeniceps > Balaeniceps rex. The sequence continues at coordinate 8,303 of VYZW01036676.1, forward strand.
AAAACAGAGGTAAGGACCTGCAAACATTACACCTCAGGAAGATTTTGGAACCAGCATTATAATAAATAATGTAAGTACCTTGTGGTACCTACCTAGTAAAATAGCGATTGGCAATATGTCTTGCCCAAGCTGTTGAAATGACAGTGTTGTTAATCCTATTCTCCCCCACCATCCATGGTCTGGTTTGGCTTTTATTACATTGAAATCATCCTTTTTGTGAAGGAGATGAGCACCCAGGAAATAACAGTATTTGAAGCATAAAAATAGCTCAGGCCTACTGCTGGAAACTATACAGGGTTTGGGGCAGTGTTTAACAGGGCATTTTCCTATGTGAATCTCATTCTCACTGAATGCTGACTTGTTGCCTCCTTATCCAATTTAATTTCTTCACCTCAGCCTCACTCCATACCACTGCCACTTCACTCTTTTCCCTCTAGACTTCCAGTGAACCTGCAAGCTTTGGGATTTTCACTCCTGTTGGAGATCTGCATAACCCCTTCTGCTGAGCCAAGCAAAAGTTGAAAGAAACTCAGGTGTCCAGGCAAGATGTTTGAAAACCACTTCAAAATACACATCACCTGCAGCTCCATGATACACTCCTTCAATATGCACAAACTTAGAGGTCATGGAAGGCTAATTGTCATCCCTGGAGAAGTTTATCAGGAAATCTGCAAAAAAAGATTGACCATTCAAGTTTAAAAGAAATCATCATTTTCTAAGGAAACAGTTAACTTCCCTTCTGCTCACTCTGTCTTGTCTGTACGGATTATAAACTCTTCAAGGCAGGAACTACTGTTCTTTGACTATTACACTATGTTTGCACAATCCCTAGTCCAGTGTCAAGTCCTTTAGGTATTACCTCATTAGCACTTTTACCACACAGTCTTCTAATTCCCCCTCCTCACGCCACGTTAGTTTGGCAGAGTTGGTGTAGATTTTGAATGGGAAAGAGCAGTGATGCTCTTAGCACTCAGAGTTCACATGCATAAGTCCTGTATTTGTCTCTTGTTATTAGCAATGCTTTTTTATTACATATAAGCTTTTCTTTTGCTGCTCTCTAACATGTGCATAATTTAAATGACATTAAATATGACAGCTGTAAAGCCCTTAATGTTCATAAAATTGTGAAATATAGACATTTGCACTTATTTCATTGAACACATAATCACGATCTTGTCCATCTGTACAGCTGGCATGGTCTCTCGTGAGAAAGATGGTTGGAAATATGATGGTCTTATCCTTTGTTTTATACCATGTGTCTTCACTACCAAACACAACCATGAAATGTTTTGTCATTCGTTGATTTACATTCAATTGTAAAAACAGAAAATTTCAACTTACACTCAACAGTGCAGGCAGAAAAGGCAGAGAAAAAAGATCCCACAAGACACAGCTAAGGGCAAAATTGAAAAAAACAAATCTCTGGTCTGGTAAACAAAAACTCTGTTCAATCACATGACAACCACCAGATTTCACTCTCTCAGTGAGCATTAATAGAAAATCTTCATATCTAAAAGAGAAAACCCATATTTCCCCCTTTATCTTTGTCCTGAAACACAGGTATACATAATTCTTCAGCAGACTCCACTTATATATAAATATTCTCTCAAAACAAGTTCAGGTAAGCAAATCTGATTATCATGCAGGCCATTCTTTCATCATAACAAAAGTCTATACTACTCAGGAAAAAATATGTTCGGCTAAACTACAAATTTAAAATCCACTGAAAGAGTGCAGAACAACATTTGGCTCATAAATCAGGATTATGTCTAATGAATACCAAAACTGGAAGTATCCTGCCGAGGCCCCATGCAGAAACAGAGTTTTGGTTTGAGGCCTCAGAGTTATCAGTAATAGAGCTGCACCTGATTGACTAATAAAAGGAAAATGTTAAATTTCCTGTAACTAGAGTCATGAGAACCCTGACACGATATAATCAGTTCTTTGGCCCCACATTGTAGTTGTACAGGGTGCCTGTTTACCCTGAAATAATAAGCTCTCTGGGGTAGAGAGCAATCACGTACTGTCACACTTCACAAATGTGTTATACCCTATAAAGAGTAAAGCCTCTATTAGTATAAAGGTACAAAGTTCAGCTACAGCACTGTGTCTTTGATTTTTTGGTGTTATGGAACGCATTGTGGTCCATATTGGTCCTTGCCCTGGGCTTCGGAAACCGCTCCATCAATACAGTAAGTAGAAAAAAAATTCTTGTGGTTTAAAGAAAGAAAAACTACTTATGTATAGACCTAAACATTATAGAAGAAAATTACTGTCTTCCTCTCAGTTTGTGTTTAAATGAATCTAGCATTAACCAATACAGTATATACAAATGGTCAGTATTTCAAGTATTTGAATAAATATTTGTCCTTTCTTGTCTCTCAAATTCCTTTTTATCCTCAAGCAAAACAACTTGTGGCTCATTTGCATATTTATGATCCTGTACGGTAGCGGCAGATGCATTAAATTCCATGACTCTCCAGAACAAACACATCTTGATTCAGATCGCACATACTTTTTGTCGTAGTTCAGTGTTCATAGCCCTAACTAAAATGTTAGAATGGACATTCCAAGATAAATTTATAATACACTTACACAATCATTTTGTGGTTTTGCAGCATATCTTTTCAAAAGGATTCAGGTGCTTATTGTGGGCATAATTAGAAAATACGAACTTGTATAGATGAAGATTGAATGCAGATAAGGAAAAATGAAAAATTCATTGCAGAAGTAAAATAGCTTCAGTTTATTTACACACAGCTCTGTGTTCTTTAACAGATTTTTTTTCCTAGTTTGCAAAAAAATGCCAGATTTGAATTCCTGAACTTGTCTGCCATTTTCTTCCCATGCAACAGTGACAACGATCTGTTTTCCTTAGTCTGTGATGGCTAAAAATAAAATGTTAGAGTGCTATGTGAAATAGGCAACATTAGGTGAATAAACAGGGGCTCTGAGGAAACCAGTTATGTTGCAAGTCATGAGCAACAGACAAAGGTCAGCAGGACAATTACTGCCCTCACTGTAATGGTTCACTGGGGAAAAGCAAGAAGAGTCAAGTAGGCGACCTGCATCTCACAAGATGACTTGTGCGTGTCACTACATGAGTGTCTAAAGATGCATACCAATATGGAAACAGAAGAGAACATAAGCAAGGAGAAAACAGTGAGAAGGAATGAAAAAAGGACAAGGTTGGAACAAACACATGATGCATCATTGGGAGGAATACTAGTAATAAAGACAATGTGATAATGAAAGCAGATGATGAATGATTAATGTAGGAAAATGCAGCAAAACCAGAGGAAAGAATAAGCACGGGTAACAGTTGAAACAGATTGAAAAATTAAATTCCCAAAACAAGTGAGGTCACCAGAAAATAGCTTCAGAAAAGTGACATTATGCATCTAATGTCTGGCAGTAAGAGGAACAAAATTTCCATTTTCTCACACACAGTCTGTGTGTCAATACAAATACAGAAAAAACTACCATAAAACCCATAACATAAAATGGTTGCACTCTCCTGTAAGCTTGTGTGGGTGGGAGCAAAGCAGCAAATAAAACATGAAGCCCAAACCCAAGAATGAGATAGCACACTAACAGAGGATAGAACTCCCAGCTCTATCTATTCTTTACAGTTGAAAGTAAATGTGAGGACAGAAAGCAAGTTTGAAATTCATTTTTGATTCTTCTGTTCTCCTCTACTTGCCAACTTCTTTTGCTATGTTGGGAAATGCTCTCGTTTCTTGAGTTGCACATTTACAGTCTTCATTAAGAGACTATATTGTGAATCATTACCAAGGAAAAGTATCCATTCTCACCACAGCCTGGCTGCAGTCCAAGTGCTCCATATTGAGTGAGGTATTGAGTCAAGTGCAATAATAGTGGGATAAACTATTTGCTCTCTATGAAATGGATTCAACTCATCTCAACTCAGCAATGTTGCCTGGATATAAACGAAGACATTTTTGTTATTATTTTATACTAAAAGAGATGGAAGTGACTTCATTTGCACAAAGGACTCAGATTTGCCTTAGCTTTGGTGGATCAGAGGTGGTTCCTGGCTCCTGTGGGAGCCAGCAGATGTACTCGTTACTCTTATTAACATTCAGTGATGACATAATTGAATACAATATATTTGACAATGAATGGGGATAAAGAGGGGTTAGCAAGATTCGGATGGAGGGAAAGAAAGTTTGTAAAGTTCCAGGAACTATATAGTCACTGAAAAAACAGCTTATTTTCCACTTTCCTTCATATTTTCTTCTTTGCTGGCTCTGTTGCCTTATGCTATGAGAACCCCTCATAATCTGTGACATTTCTGCGAAGTCTGATACTGGTATTAGTAAAGTCTACAGAACAAAATTCCATTTTTGCAGACCTGTGCAGTACCTAAGACCTCTTTTCCTCCTCGTTCTGTATAGACATTTCTTACCAAAACTAAGGTGCATTCTACATAAAACTGGAAGAGAACATACGTCTCAGACAGTGAGCCAGATTCCAGTCATAGCAGTACCAATATAAACTGTACATAGGAACAGCTTCTCTGCATTTGTACATGAGAGTAGCATTTGGCAACCAGAAACTAGGACAGCCTAAGACAGAATCTTACCAGGTGTCACCTACAAGATGTTGTTATCAGGTATATTTTCTGTATTTCATGTTTTACCAAACAAAATCTATTATTTACTCTTGCATCTGGTAATGCTACAAATAATTTCATTTCTTTATTGACTACCAACTTACAGAAGGCTGTTGTTCCAACACAGGGAAAAAACACTGTAAGTTGACTGACTTGGCCTGCTTAATTTAACTAGGCAAGTAGGGCGTATGCTGAAGTACTACACAGCAGGATCGCTTGTGCAGTTACATGTTCTGGAAAGGCCTTCTCCATCTATGTGTACTACCACTGACAACACGGAAACAGAAACTCCCCTTTAACCTTTCTGGTGGGTAATCTCTAATTTTCTTATGGAGCCTCCATATCTAATCTAGTACCTTGGCAACAATTATCAGGCCAGTAGAACTCAATCTGTCTTCATTAGCTCTGGACATGTGTGAGTTACTAACACCTGTCTGTAAATAGACTGCTCAGCAAAGTGTTTATTGATATATTCTAATGCATCAGAGTAATACCATTTGAAACAACATTACTATTATATGGACAGATTTCTTAAACTGTTACAAAGACTGTCCAGTGATACCTTGCTCTGTTTCCAATGGATATTTGGGAAGAGACCCTCATGAATTAGAGAGCAGAACGACTATCAGAGAAAAAGAAAAACACTAAAATGCTACAGAAGTTTCTGTTGTCTATGCTGACTCTGCACCTATGCCTACATTTGCCAGCACAATATTTTAACACTAGTCAAGCTTGTTCACTTACTATGTGTAGCCTCAGATGTATTTAACACTTGAAAAGTAGATATGAATTCAAACATTTCATATTAGGTCACAAAAAAGTCTAAAAAGAGATACTACTATCAACAAACTTGGCCTCGCCTAAGTATTTAGCAGTCATTGCTCTAACAATCTGTCATTCAATGAGTAGCAAGGTCCAGCTGCTTCCTAATGGACAGAGAATCAAGTCAGGTAGCCAAGCTGGCAGGGCAGGAGCCACACCAGCCACAGCCCTGTCCCACTGCTCCTTGGCACGATACTCAGGGGGCTGCAGATGACAGCCAGGGTGTACAGAGAGCCCAAGGAAATTTGGGGTAACTAGTTAAGTACAAGGTCAAGCAAGAAAATCACTCTAACAAAGCTTATAGCTAGGCACAACCATAACAGAGCTCAAAGAGGGACTGAAAGCCAAGCCAGAGCTTAAATGGAGTTCCTGCACCCATGGGCAGAGGCGTGGGCAGAAGCCCCAGCTGAGGCTGGTCAAGGTGGTTAAGGTATAGTAGTGCACTCAGAGCCCTGACAATATTTTGGAACCTATACCAATAGGTTGCTCACACATGGCTAGAATCAGTTAGTGGATACCTAAGGAAAAGAGTAGCAAAAAGTTCAGTTGACTTTTCCTGGTTTTTATTGTACTGCTCTTTAACTGTATTTTTTTCACTTTATTTCACCAGCTCAAGATGAAAGACTGATTAAGATACTTGAAACAAGTCCACAAATATTTTTAAAGTTTGGGGTTTTTTTTATTCCAACTTTGTGGAACCTTTTAATACTGTCTAAATCTCCCATATCTACATTTTCCTACAAAAGGACTATTTGTAGAAAAGCTTTTACTGTGTTTTAGTCTGGGATATATACCTTTTCCCACAATTGTTCCTGGTACCCTCTGTATCTCTTAATCCTGAAACCTTCCTGATACCCTTATACTTGAAACAGTAGGAAAAGATGGTACAGACATATCTCTGCAGGAATTCCTCAGCTACACTTGTGGTCTAAGCAGTACAGACTACAGTCTTAATCAAAGGAAAAGTCAGAAAAAATGTCAGAAAGAAAAGAATCAGTAACAGATTTCCATTACGTTCTTCTTGCGTTGCCACCTTCTGTTCTTGCATAGGGAGAGTAGGTGAAGAATACAAGAGACAAAACTAGCTCAGACTATTTTTGAACTATTTCTTTCAGCTGTTTTTGTTTGCAGTATTACAAAGCCTTGGCAGGCAAGGAAAATGTTCTTAGAATAGCAGATTTCTGGCTTTGTTCTGCATCTGTTCCAAAACCATACAATTGTATTTGAACAGCTGGCCAGTAACATGTAACCATCAAACATGGCAATGACAGACGATCACAGTGTTCCTTGTAGAGGACTGAGGTTTCAAAGCTGAAGTAAACCCTCAGAAGTACACACCTTGGTCTTAGAGGTACATATTCAGATTTAAATCATACTTTTTATTTTTCTTGAATTGAACTTTCTATTGGCAATGAAGAACAAACTCATTATATCAAAATAAAAAACTGGAACTGCTCTGCAGAAAAGAATTTCCTGGTGCTGTTGCTAGGACTAGAGGATCTCAGTCTGGCTGTACATCATTACCATGCCACATGTAGTTTTAGAGATTTTAAATTGTGTTTTGTTTTTTATACAAATGTGTAAAGAAGTTCAGAAAAAAAACCTTGATGAGCATCCATACCGCCTTCTGTGTCCTCATCTACTTCATAACTTTGTATCCAGGGGTATTCATAACCTCATTCTAAAATCCCCAGCTACAATCTTGGAGCCAATTATGTTGTCCTCCTATGTTACATGCCTGCCGACCTATAAAGTGAAGTTTGAATTTATGCCTACAACCCTCATAAAATCTATCTTTACATTTAAAGAACTCCAAGAGGATGGCAAGGCTATTTTTCTGGGTAGGAAATAACATTGACCTAAGCTAAGCTCTTAAGTGAAGTTTCTTGTAATTGCTGCAACAAACACCATAATTAACAGTTATATTAATGTTCAGAGATTTTCATGCTCATACTGAATGAGATCCGTTCAGCACCTGCTCTCCCAAATGTAAGTGAAAAAGAAAAGGGTAAATTAATTAGCTGCTGGAGAAAACTGACAACTATCACGGTACACATCACTACTAAAGAAGTGCTGAAGCAACTTTCTCATTGAACAATGATTTTTATAAAATGTAATTAGTGTAAGGCTTTGCAGACTGCCTCACACGTTTGTCTTGATGCAGGTTCCCTTTCCCCCTCCGTTCTTCCTTCTGCTCACACATCAGCTTTCAACCGAAACACTGTAGCTCTGGGATGGCTGACAGCCACCACAGCCTAACCTAAAAGCTAAAACCGCCCACAAACAAGCAATGAAACAAAAAAGAGCAGGGACTAGCTTATTTTCATCAGCTGAACAAACTGCAGAAAACCAGAACAGGCAGAGCACTGACACGGCAGCATGCTGGAGTGTGAGCATCACTGCAGCTCTCACGCCTCTTCCTAAATCTGGGATATTTTTTTCACCCCGACCCCTTGCACCGGTTTCTAAAAGCGCCGGGCTGCCGTAGGCTTTTCCTGACAGCTCCTTCCCCGCCCTCTCCGGGCAGCACCATTGGACTGATGAGATGCAGCAGGGCACATGCAAAAAATAAAGCAAAAAAAGAAAAAAGAGAAGAGTATCTTTTCCACACGGAGCCGCCGGGGCCGGGGCGGCGGTGGGGGAACAGCCCTAGCCCTTTAAGCTGCCCACCCTCGCCGCAGGCCGCGGCGGCAGCTGGCGGCTATTTATACGCGGGCGGCGGCAGGCGCTGGGTGTCTTGCGCGGGGCGGTCCCGGTAGCAGCGGTGGTGGGGCCTGGGCCCGGACCGGAGGCTGCCATGGCCACGGTGCTCTCCTCCACGCCGGTGAGTGGGAGCCGCTCCCTGGGCCATGTCGCCGTCTCGCCGCTGAGCCCGACGCGGCTGAGCCGGCTGCAGGAGAAGGAGGAGCTGCAGCAGCTCAACGACCGCCTGGCCGTCTACATCGAGCGGGTGCGGGCGCTGGAGGCCGACAAGTCGGCGCTGCAGCAGCGGCTGGCCGAGCAGGAGGCGGGTAGCGACCGGGAGGTGGGCAGCCTGCGGCTCCGCTACGAGGCAGAGCTGGCCGACGCCCGCCGGGCGCTGGACGACATCGCTATCGAGCGGGCCACGTTGCAGGTGGAGCTGGGCAAGATCGGTGAGGAGCACCGGCAGCTGCACAGCAGGTCGGTGCCCTGGCCCTCCCGCCGCACCTGCGTGGCCCGGAGCAGGCCTCCCTGCCGGGGACCACTCTGGGCTGCCTCCTCTCTGGGGCTCTTGCAGGGCGAGGGGAAGGGGATGTTGCTTGCCAACAGTTGTGTGTTGGGGAGGGCGTGCTCAGTGCTGTAGGTGTCCAGGTCATGGTGATACCCCAAAGGTATGGCCCTGTGAGGCTGGAGTGTCTTGGGTTAGGAGAAATCCTAATGCATGTTCTGAAGATGTGCTGTAGGGATGCTACTGTGAGTGCCTCCTGCTGTAGGGCTGCTGGACCACTTCAGCACCTCCCTGTGATGGGTGTGGGGGCTCCCCCAGAACTTGAGGTGTTGGGTGGCCTTACAGGGAGAGTATTGCATGAATGCATAGCTGACTGGATTTGGCACCACAGCTGTGTTTATAAACACTCAAGAAGCCATGCTGGAAAGCATCTAGAAAGTTACGGGAGTAGGGGAAGGAAACTCTTGTATGGAGTTAGCTCACATCTTTTTTTGGGCTTTTTAGCTCATACATTGTCTAGAGGGGAGTACACAGAGCAGGCAGTCCTGTAAGCAGTATCACTTACCTAGTCTAGGCTGGTACTGCACAGAAATTGTCCTAGTGGCTTTTAGGTCTTGATTTACATGCTACTGGGATGAACTGCCTGCTGTTTCAGGCTTGACTTTTTTGCAAGCTAGGTATCCTGAGCCTGGAATCATCTTGTCTAGTCTCACCAAGCCTGGAACCAAGGGGTGGCCCAATGTAAGTGCAATCAAATCCTCTTGAAGGAGGGAAGAAGGTGGGTAGTGAAGGGGAGGGAACAAGTGTCCAATCCCAACAAGCTTCCTTTATGAATATATACAGAGTGCTAGCATTGCTAGTTATTTTAATGTCCCATTGTACTGCTAAATCAATTACAGACTTGCAATAATTTGGGTATTCACAGGCCCCCCAAACCTTGTTATAAACTTGTACCATAGCACCTTTAGGCACCAGCTTTTTCTTTTAACACTTGTGTGGAGCAAATACTGCCTCCTCATAGGCTCAGTAGGACCTCAGTAGCTGTTCTGCTTGGGAATAAAACATGTTTTTACTCTAAGCTTCTGTTTTCAGCTGCTTAGAAGTTCTTGGGCTTGTCTCATTCATGCTGGGTTTTGGCTCATAGATCTGTTTCATAAATCTAACCAGCCACTTGAGTGGACAGTGAGGAGAGGGGTAATACCAGTTCTAAAAGTTTTCTGCTGCTCTTTGTGTTTGTATAACTCTGTGGCTTTGTTTATAAAGCCTTAGGCTTGGCAGGTATGCAATCCTCTGGACTGATATTTTTTTTTTCTTTAAAGTGACTAGGTCTTAGAAGTGGTTAACTTTACAGCCCATGGGAAATGATACATAGTACATGCTGCTTTCTGAAAGGACTAGACAGAAGTTCTAGTATTAATGACTGTTTTGTATCTGGGCTGTCTAACTGCAAATGTCTCGGATGACTTGGAACAAACTACTTTGAGGGTATCGTGCCCTTTATATATACACCCTTTAAATAACCTGGAACTCTTATAGGATGGAATGTCACCAGATAACTTCCACACAGCACTAACCACTGGCTCTTACTAATCACTGGTAAAGAGACTTAAAGCTTCAGCAACAATGAAGGAAGTGTGCTTGCATTTCAGCTTTTTCTTACTACTTCAGTAGTGGTAATTGGAAGTAGGCCAAAGACGTTTGGGGAGGAGGACTTGTGGATAAGCGTATCAGTTGGTTGAATTCAGAGCCTGAGGAAGGTTAAAGCAACTACAGTAGCACAGCAGAGAAAGACAAGATCAGTTTCTTTCTGCACCAGTGAGTATAGATGTGCATTTTGCTACTGAACCTGAAATATGTGGTGTAGCAAGCTGAAGCTGTAAGAATGAATTTGGCAAGTGCTGTTAACATCCTCTAGTCTTGACAAATTGGAGTTGTTTTAAACATACCTGAACTCTTTCAGTAAAATTATTTAAATTCTCCAGGTCAAGCATATGTGGCACCCTGATTTAGAAGGAATGTGATTGGCAGTCCCTCAAAGTTACTGCTTGCAATTGATAGTCAATAAGCCACACTTAGTTCTGGAATGGTTGGTATATGTAATGTTGTAGAGTACTGTCACTGCTTGCTGCATAATAGTGTAAAGTGGTGTTCTGAAACCCAAACTTGGTTTAAAAGGGTAGTAAATGCTTTTGCCAAAGCCAGACTTGTTAAATTGCCATTCTTAAAGATGAAATTACTTCAGGGTTCTCTGAAAATAATATTTGTCAGGAAAGAATATAGGAAACCTGAAGCTGGCTGTCAGAGGCCTGTACAGGAAAGTAGACCATCAAACCACAGAGTTAAAACACAGATACTAATGTAATTTCAGTCTTGCACATACTTTGACTGCAGAATGAAATTTATATTATTGTAGGATGAACAGTCAATATTATTAAGTAGTGTTATTGGTGTACTTGTTAATATTGTAACTAATACTCACAATAAGTGGTAGTGGTAGCAGGGATCCCAAAAGGAAGGTGGCTAATTAATACCTAGAAAAGGAAGAAAGCTGTAAATACTAAAAAAAACTAAACACATTATCTTGTTTTTCGTTGTTACCCCAATAGAGTTACTTTTTTCCTGGAGTTTGAGTAAAGAATAAATAACCTCTGCTAGCAAAACATTTGGCTTTGCATTGTGGTCATGAACTGAGACACAGGCAACACATGTCTCTGAATAGCAGGGCTAGAAAAGGCCTTGAGCAAGAACCTGATGTAGCCACATGCCCCAGGCCTGTGTTGGAACCAACCATACCTGCATCCCTTCCAGCAGATGTTTGTGTAACCCTTTTTTTAAATTCCAGATGGAGATTCTAGAATATACCCCCCAGGCAATGTGCTTCAGTGTTGAACTACTGTTAGTTTCCTCTCCCTAGCATCTAACCCAAATATTCCTCCCTGCAACTTAAGCCTGCAACTTCCTGTCCTTTCCACAACAGACATGGAAAACATATTCCCTTCCTCTATACAGCAGTCTTTCATGTATGTAAAAACTGTTATGTCTCCTGCCACTTTTCTCTTCTCTAGACTAAACAACGCTTACTTTTTTCCAATCTTTCTTTGCAGTCCAATCTTTCTAGAGCTGATCACTCCTGCAGAATGACTTTGGACTCTCTCCAACTGGTCTGCTCAGTTATCAACTGGAAAACTCATTGTAAGAATTATCACAACTTGGCCGCTTGGCAGAACAGATTTTGCTAAAATAAATTGAACTCTTTACTCTTTGCAATCTCAAATCTGAGTTTTGAGCAGGAAGTCAGACTCTGGATAGTGATCAGGCAACTGCAAGGATTTTGGAAGTTAGAGCAGTCTAGGAAATTATCACTCCTTTCTCTGACAGGAACTCACTGTGGGGCTGGCACTTCTCTACTGTGGTGCCAAGCAAAAGTGGCAACTTAAACTGTGTTGGCCATCCAGGTGGTACCTGAGGGCTCTGTATCTGGGTATTTGTGCAAGGAAATGGCCACCTTCTGAAGGTGAAGCTTCTCTCACCCTGTAACTCTGCTATGGTGTGAAGGAGGGAAGAATGAGTGACCCTTCCTGAGGGAGAAGAGTCCCTTGCAAGGGTGCTGTGAGGCAAGGCTGGTTGCTGTGGGGGCTTGCTGTCCTGTGGCAGGAGCTGAGGGGCTGTAGGAGGCAAAGCCCCAGTGGGGGATGTGGGGCTGACAAGGCCTGCTTGCCAGGGCTGGGCCAGTGGCCTCCTGGGGATGAAACTCCTCCTGTGCTGTGGGCAGGGATGTGCCGGGAGGAGGAATGACAGCCCCTGGCAGCCAGAGCTGCTTTCTGCCTCTACCTGCAGAGGAGGGTGTGCTTTGCCCTTGTGTGTGATGAGCATTGCCTGCCACCCTGCCTCAGGGAAGCAGCCTGTGAGCTGCTTGCACTGGCCTGGCTGCCTGCAGGTGCTGTGGGGCCTGCCTCGTGGTGGAGGCTGCCTCCATGGCGGCTCCCACCTGGTGAGAGGGGGCACAGGGCTAGGAGCCCTGGGAGTGCAGCCCCGGTGCATTTTAATGGCCAGTAGGCACTTTGCCAGGGAGCTGGTGGTGGCCTTTGCTGCTGAAAGGAGGTGTCTTTGTGAGAAGCTTGTTCAGTGGTGGCAGGTCACTGTGGTCTGGTGGGGTTTGGCTTTGAGTGTGACTAGTCACTCCCTGTCGAGACGGTGGCCTGTGCCGTCCCTTCCCTCTCCAGTTGGTAATGCCGTGGAAAATAGCTGGCTTCCGCATAGGATTCATGCAAAACAAGCTGGAAACTGGGTCAGAAATCTTTCTGGTAAAACAAATGATACTTGTCTGAGGGGCCTGTCTGGTTTGTTTTACAGCCTACCCTGTGCTCTCACCGCAAGTGTTAACAAACCTCTCTTCTGTTTCAGTTCTGCCACAGACCCCTGTGAAGGTAAACACATTAAAAACAAACTTTCTCCCTCACCAGCTGCAACTTATGAGTGTAAAACTTTCACTTGTAGGAATTCTAAAAAAGAAGCTGATTTGAACCTGGCACAGGCTCGTATGAGAGATCTTGATGCTCAGCTGAATGCGAAGGAAGCTGAATTAGCAACAGCTTTGAATGAGAACCGAAGTTTGGAGAATGACCTTCGTGAATTAAAGGATCAAGTAGTCACTGTAAGACTTGTTCCTGGAATTTCAACTTTGCTTTTGTTCCTGAAGCTATTGCTTGTTTTTCCCCAACTAGCTGTTGAGATTTAAAAGCAGGGAAAGACTGTTATCTATGGCAATGACAGGCGGACAAAAAGACTTCTGCAATCTTGCTGAAAGCAAATGATACTGATAGTTGGTCCATTAAAACTTCCACCTGTTGTAGGTACCTTTAATTCTATTCCATGACCACAGTATGTAATATTTCTTGTTCTAAGGATAAAGTTGAAATGTGTTGTACTGCTATAGCCCCTGTAGCATTCTCTGATGTGTCAACAAAGGGAGCATTTGATGGACCCTGCTTCACTATGCTTAAATCTAGGTAGAATAAATAAGGTAAGTTCTGACTACTTTTTTGTAGGCTCTTGTGCTACTAAAATGAACTATGCTTGAGTTGCTACTCTATCAATGCATTTCTAAGAGCATAGCTTTTGTATCTTCATACTTTAATGTGATCATTAAATAAGCTAATTTCAAATCTTTAGGATGAAAACTTAAACAAACCCAAACTTGTATCATTGAAGCAGCACACTCCAACACTGGAATTGTATAATAGTTTGTCAACATAGGCTATATTTGGACAATCTCACTTGTTAAGCATCAAATAAATGATATTGGAAGCTAGGGAGAAGTTTGGAATACTTAGTGTTGTGAAGGGGAAGAAGGTACATGGATGGTACAATTGATTCATCAGAAGTCTACTTTGAGGAATCAAACTTAGCTGGTGCGATTAAGGGCTGATCTATATTTGCCTTGTGGGAAATCTGGTCTACATAATTAAATAGGATTATTTCTGTTGCTACTATGCTGAAATAAGAACTTAGAGTAACCAACTTCACTGAAGCAGTGTGTTTTGATTGCTGTGGGAATGAAGTTGAATGACCTTGTAATAATTTGACTGTCTTAGTTTGGGAAAAATGACCTCTTAATTTTGATGACCTGATGTCTGTCTTTTCTAGCTGAAGCTGTCACTGGAAGATACCAAAAAGCATCTCCACAGTGAAATATTGAGGAGGGTGGACCTGGAAAATCATATGAAAACTTTGCAGGAACAAATGACGTTCCAGAAGCGCCTTCACGAAGATGTATGTTTTAGCTTATTAACAAGGATTTTTTTAGGTGTCCATGATCCCTGGATGCACTTAAAAGCAATGTTAAGACGTGCTTTATCCTTAAAAAGGTAACTAGCTGAGTCAACCTATGACAGTCCACCAGCCAATAAAATCCACCTAACTAGGAAGACTTCAAGAAAGTACACAACCTCATGTTAACTGGCATAGTACCAATAGGTATCTGGAATATGAGCTAATTTTCTCAGGCTGCACTTCTGAAGGTAACTACAATCCCAATATACTACTTTGTGTAACTGAAAGTGCATATATTGCAGTTAAAGTTAAATGATTCCAGATGTTTGCTAGAAACCTAAAATAATCGAAGAAGTTAAATCTCCTTTAATAAGCAACTTATGTTCCCTACTTCCTTAACACTTATCAAAGGTGTCTGGTAACCTTTGTGTGAGAAGTCAGTACATAGAACTAAAAAACATGTGAATGTAAACCAACTTCCTTCTGATTGGAAGGAATCTCAATGTGTGGTTTAAGTGACAGAAAATTCCAATCTCTCTAACCAACTGCTACTACTTTTTTTGAATAGAACAAGAATAGGCGAAGTAACAGTGCTTAAAGAAACTGAAGTGTATATGCATGTGCTCCAAGTAAAGAAAAGCAGAGAAATCCATCTAGTTCAAAGAATTAGTCTTAAAATTAAATACAAACTACTGCATTTATTAGTTTAAGCAGTGTTGGCAGTGAGGAAGCAAATCAACCCAGCACAGCTAGCAAGGTGGAAGTACCTGACCTAATGGATGAATATCTTAAGATCTGAATAGAGATGAATTGCCATGCACTCAGTGATAAATCTGCTTCAATACTGAATGACTTGTTAAGCTGGTACAGTAAGTCCAGTCTCAAATCAAACTGTATTGGCTTGCTTATTCTCTGAGAAATTTCTTCTTCTCCTAGGAGCTCAAGGAGACAAAAAGAGTCCATGAGAGCAGGATAGCAGAAATAGAATCTTGCCGTCAGAGAGAATTTGAGAGTAAGCTCTCAGATGCTCTGCAGGGGCTCAGAAAACAACATGAAGAACAAATTCAAGGATACAAAGAGGAGCTGGAGCGAACATTCAGTGCAAAAGTGAGTCTGTGAAAGATGCCAATAAAACAAAGCTTAAGTTCTCTGCACCTTGATATGATTAAAGTCACACCAGCATAAATAGCTGACTGATGGAGCCCTTGCATTTGGTGCAGAGCTTCTTGCCTTAAGTTGTTACAGGATTTTGAAGCAGTGTCAAATTTGGCAGTAGAACTTCTATGAACACTTGGTCCCAAACAAAACTGGTTCATGTATAAATACTGTCCCTTTGGGGAGTGATTAGGAATGGCTAATGTAATGAAGTTGATCATAATTCAGACTTCTGACAAATCTGAGAGCTTGTTGGACAAATCCAGGACCAAGGTGTGCTATGTTTGTATTCAGCAATTTCAGTATTATTGAATAAAACTTGATTTACTGATTATAGTGTTACTAAAATACATGAAATAAGGCATTCTTACAGTTCTACAAGAGCACTTGGTAAATGTGTGAGTGCAAATGTCCCTTTCCAGTTGCTAGTACTGGATAAGGGTGGAGAGGGTGGCTCTGGAAATAGCTTGATAGTTTGTCTTCCAGAACTGGTCTGTCACCTCTTTTCCAGCATTAGCCACATATGCAGGAAAAAGTAATACTCTTGGCTTATACTCTTGGTAGGTAAGATCCCAGGGGTTTCTGGGTTGGTTGCAGTGTGCAGTATTGGTATCTTAAGCATTCTGTAATACTTGGTGCAGAATCCCATGATCTGCTACTTCTCTCAACAAGTACATGTGTTCATTTCTTCCTGCTTCCTCTGGCTTTTTCTATACTCCAGCTTATATGCCAACTCAGTGAATTCCTTTGGATGCTTCTGTCCAGGTTTCCACTGGAAATTCTGTGAGTGCCTCTTGTAGGAGCATGGCTCTACTTTATCCTTTCTTGGAACATCTCAAGAATTGCTCTAGAAATAGCTCAGTACTTTTGGGGAAATAGCTCAGTACTTCCCCAGCTTCTGGGGAAGAGCAATAGTTCGATAACCATGCCTAATATCCTGTAGCCCTATGCTTTGACAAGCAGCTTCTAAACATATTCTCCATTGTTCTTCTGGAGAATCAATTTACTTAATATCTATAAAAAGTCTTCATGCATCTGTAACTGAAACATCCTAATCCAGCAATTTTCACTACCTGATCATTGCTGACTTTTTCTGACATGAATGTCAAACTTGTGTAAACCTCCCTGAAAAGCAATGAAAAACTTTCTGACCTGGACTTTATTGGTATCTGCACACTTAAGTAAAACATAACTATTTCCAGATGTAACAGCTGGAAATCACTTGGTTTTCCTTCCTTATTTAAAGTACATGGTCATAAGCAATTCATTACTAACAGTGACTTATCCATAGATGGAGAATGCCCAGCTATCTGCAGCAAGAAACAGTGACTTGGCCAATGCTGCTCGGGAGGAGCTGATGGAAACAAAGCTGAGAGTTGATACTCTGACATCTCAAGTTAATCAATATCAAAGCCAGGTACTATCTTTATTTGTGTATCCTTAGAATTAGTTTAATTTAGATACCGAATTCAAAATACTGGCCTCTCCTCTCTAACCTTCAGTTATGGTTTAACTGATTTTTCCCTCCGCTTCATTTTAGAATGTTGCTTTGGAGAACAGAATAAGGGAGCTACAGGAGACACTAGATTATGATCGTGATCTCCATCGAAGGCGTATGGCTGAAAAAGAGAAAGAAATGGCACAAGCCCAGCAGCAGGTACAAGCACAGTTGGAAGAATATGAGCATCTCTTAGATGTGAAACTGGCTCTAGATCTGGAAATAAGTGCCTACAGAAAGATGCTGGAAGGAGAGGAACAGAGGTAGGCTATGACAAGATCCTCATATGAGGACTTGCTTCATCCAAGATCTCTATGCTAATTAACTGTATATTCTTCAGAATGTGGAGGAGGCAAGAAATATTAAATATGTGATTAGTGCCACAATTTAGTTCTTGAAGCATAATCTTCTGTAGATGGTATTATATCCCACATCCACCACACGGTGTAGTAAGATGAAGTAACTTGATAAACCCAACTGATAAAGTTCAAAGGTCCATTTGATATCCCTCCCTAGAATCAAACTTTCTCAAAGCTTTGTGCTACACCCTATAGATACATGAAGGACAGTGCTCAAGTTTCATGAATGAAACTGGGAAATTGTATCAACTCCTAAGTATCCAGACACTGCCTGCTGAGAACAACATGAACTCAATACATGCTAAGAGGGTCAAAAACTTAAACTACTTCCACTAAAGATTGTGTCTGTAGACACTTTAAAGGAATACTTACTGCATTTGGGAATCCTTTCTTATCGACCCAAGCTTACTCTGAACTCTAGGGCTGGGGCTGTCTTCCAAACTTAACAAGCTACCTAGCTACTTCTGCCAGTAAAAATAAAATCTTATATTCAAGACTTCATGGAAAGCTTGGATATAAGAAGCTGTTAGGCTTGGCTATAGTGGGAGGATAGGAATGAGAAGAAATAAGCACAACAGATATTCAAGTGAATGTTATCTGACTCCCTTCTAGGCTAAAGCTGTCGCCCAGTCCATCTTCACACAGCACTGCAACTCAAGCAACAAGTCAAGGGCGACGATTCCTGCATGGGAAGAAAAGGAAAATTAAAGAAGCCAAAAAGAGAGGCCATAGTGCTGGATTTAAGACTGTTCAGCATGCTTCATCTTCTGGAAATGTGTCTATTGAAGAAATTGATGCAGATGGGAAATATGTCAGGCTTAAAAACAACTCTGATGAGGTACTTTATTCATTCAAGTCTGCATGGCCTTCATTGCAAAGTATGACTGCTTGTGAACAGACTTGTAGCTTAGTGAGAGATGACAATAGGGAAGGATGAAGAGATGAGGGAAGAGTACTGCCAAACTAAATACAAACTGGGGACTTCTCAGCTAACCTGGTTGCTGTCAAGACAAGAGACTGATTCTTTGTTTTGTACTGCAGGTGTTGTGTTCACAGGGATGTCTGGGAGGTGCTTTTGGGGGGATGTGCACTGGGTTCTGTGATGCAGAAATGTACTGCCTTCAGTTGTTTCTCATCAGATTCATGCTAGCACTATCAGAAGTACTACTTACCCTTGAATTAAATGAGGTGCTTAGTAAATTGGATAATGACAGCTTCTTATTACTTAGAAATGCTTGAAACAGTTAAAAGGGTAAATAGAGCTGACAGTATCTAATCCATGTTGAGGGTTTATCTGACCAATTAGATAATTTGTTGAATAGTTTAGTCTGCAAATCCAGAATTATTAGAATTAATCATCAGAGCTCCAAAACTCGTGGCTGGTAGCTTAGCCACTTCAGCCTGAGATGCCTTAAGTTGGTAGATGGGCATGACCAACTTCATTTATCAGAACCTCTCTGGTAAAGAGCATCATGATCCCCCTTCAATAAAAGGCAAGAATAGATGTGCCTAAACTTGTGGGACTAAGATTAATCCTAAGGAAGTACTGGCAGAAATCATAGGGAGGCTTTAATGGAAACTTGAAGACTTCCTCAAAATTGATCAGATTCTTGTATGCTACAGGAGCGGGACCC
>VYZW01036676.1:29765-59814 GCA_013401315.1 Balaeniceps rex
TGAGATGGTGAGTCATGCTTGTCATCTCATAGAAAACTTGCTTCATTGATAGTGCTGCAGTCTCTTGTCCCACGTAGGATGTAGCTTGCATGGCTTTGCATCAGAAGTGGCATTGACGTTTTACTTATTCTCTAGTTGAATGCAATCAAATTGTTTGGTCTTTTATTACTGACACACTGAAAAATACTAGCTCTAATGTCTGTTCCATCTAAGCATCTGACTATGAATAAACTTAAAAACTGTTACCCAAAAAACAGAATGCAAACACTAACTAGAAATATCTTATTTCTGTGGGATGAAGTGACTTATCTGACACTCCAAACAGTGTCCCTGACTTGCTCTTAAGATAACTTAAGTTCACACTGAAACCTAGTATTTCCATTCAAAAGTATTAAAAGGCTGAAATCAAAGTTCTTGGTGTATTGGTTGCCTACATCCCTCTTGAATTCAAGTGCAATTTTGTGGCACTTCTGTTCCAGCTCACTTGCAGGAACTACTTTTTCTTATTTTGCTGTGTAAAATAAGAATCTCAGCCTTGCTTCAGTCATAAAATACTCCCTTCAATACTTTCCAAGTGGAACTTCAGCACAGATGCAGGTTATGCTAATGGAATTAACATAGTCAAATAGAATAAGCATGTTTTGCCTTTGATATATGTATAACTGTTTGGCTNAATTCTTTCCCTCCTGCTGATGCAGCATGTTGAGCTACCACAGCTCTTGCTAAAACTGATCCTACACAGTTACAAGGAGGACTTGCATCTTACTGCACCATTTCCTGGCTTTTTAGGACTGCATGGTCCTAAAGCCACCACCATTTCCTAGATATTTTCATAATATAACTGTTTGAAAACTTAACTTAAAAGCACCTTAGTACTGTCTCTCTGAAGAAAATGTACCTAAGAACAGGCAGTTACTGCCTGCTGCTTAGTTCTTTCCTTGTCCTCCTATTTACCCAGAAAATCTGGGTAAATATCTATTATTATAATACCAGCTGGCTTAAAGGATGTTTATCAAAGTCTCCTGACTTATATGCACATTCTTGTAATATTTTCAGTCCCTCACTGAAGGAGGGTTGAGACCCTGTTAAATAGGCTATTGAGAAAGCTTCTATAATGCTATTCTGGCCTTTGGGCTCTTAATGCTCAGGACACCAAAATGGTTGAAGTAACACCAGTGGAAGCTTTAGGCTTGTAAAGAGACTTACTGATTCAAGCTGCTTTTTGTGTTCAGAGTAGGGCCTCTCCTCAAGTTTTGTTTTTTTTTTTTTTAAAGGCTATTTATTTGAATTGACTAATAATATGGCTTGTTTGGCAATCAGTGATGGAAAGCAAAAGTAACTTTTTCCTTACGCTTCTAATCTGTTTTGTCAGCAACTTTACAATACAGTTGTGTGCCACTTATGGTAAGAATCAATTCTAATACTCCCACTCAAATGTTAATATCATTCCTGTCTGAATTCCTGTCAAACTTTTGTCATTAGTACCTATATGCTTCTGCTGTATTGGTAGTACTGAAATAAAGGCAGCTTAGTGAAAAACAGTTAACTTCTTGCATGCAGTAAAGTGATGCAAAGCAAGCATGCTGTGCTTTAAAGGAAGGCAAGGTTTCCATGGTTTTTGCTTCTGCTTTTACCATCCTAACTAGGGTAGCATGAATCTGCATGTCAGTTAAGTTTTGATGCTTCAGAACTGAGGTACTGATAAATAGCTTGATAGCCTTTCATTAAGGAAGGCATAGGTTCATGTATTGCATGGACTCAAGTTCTTAAAAGCTTGTTTTCTTCTTCCCCCACCCCCAAACCATCTAGTATAGTTAAGGTACTGCCTCTCTTGAAAATCTGCTTTGCTTTATTAAGTAACTAAATGTACAAAACACTAAAAAAAAACCCCTATTTGAGGATCAAGTAGGTAACCAGCAATAAATACTAAGTTTGTACACATGCTAATTAGCCTAATGTCTTGATGTTTTATTTCTGCAGCAAAATGAGGATTCTAGCTGGTCTATCATGTAATGTGGACAAAGAGATGATCATCTAAAACCACTTAATCCCAGGTGACACAGACTACATGTGTTTTGGTATCTTCTGCAGTATATGAAACTTGGAATTCACATCTCCCATCTGACCTCTTTGTAAGAAACATTGTCCATAACATGATGAAATTTCCTACCTTCTGATACTGGACCCTGTCCTTGGATTCACTGATATAAAGAGTACTAGAATACAAGCTCCATGTGAAGTTATTTTTACTTTAACACAAGGATCTGGTTTCCATGACCTGCTGAAACAGAGGAGGGTATGCAGTTTACAAAACTTCTGAACATATGCCCTAGAAGAATGCTAAATACTTGACAATGAGCATGAGGCTGTCTCAGCTTTCTCAATATTCTGATATGGTGTTTCTCCAAAGGTAATTTCTGTTTCAAGCCTGAGTGGGAAACTACATGGACCAGATCACACTCTAGCTTGCACCTTGAGCAAGTCTGAACTTGGCTGAAGTAAAACATTATCCTGAAGAGTGCTGAGTGTCTGAAATGTTTCGTGCTCGGATCCTGATGCTGAAATATGTGAAACTGGTCTAGATCACTTGCTAGAGAACTTCCTAGAGTGAAACATTTTAAAATTAAAAGCAAGTTGTAAAAAAAATATTCTTGTCTGTTATTAAATGTACTGTTTCTGTATTCTAGCACCTGGAAATCCACCAGTTTCAGTATTGTATGTTCCTAGATACAGTATATCACAGCATAGCTGTGTCAACCTTAACTTGGACAGATGTATCCTGTAAATGTGAAAAAGCATCTCATTCCAACAGAGAAGGTACTGTAACTAGCAATATTAGCACTGGGTTTGAGTGGTCCCAACAAGCCAGCTTTCTAAGGGGCTAGAAAAAAAAAAAAACAAACATGCTGAAACAAAAATCAAAACTAGAAAGCACCAAACTGTAGTAAAAGGTACATCAAAAGTACCTGCTCTTAGAGTTCTTATGTACTAAATCTCTGTGCAGTCTGCAGTACTGCTTTGTGTATGTCTAATGGGGCAGTTGGGGGAATACTGTCTATTGGCCAGTATGTAATTTATTGTAACTTTAATAGCTCTGTAGTCCATGTAAAGCTTGACCTACAACCCTTGGAAACCAGGCAGTCGGCCTCTGGGGCCACTGCATATAATTATTTTAAGCCTCTTTTTTGCTCTATGGTAAAGAAAGGGCCTTGATGAGCCACATGAAGTACACTTCTCTTAAGAGCATGAGGGGAGGCGAGCAGCTGAAGGGAGAGGAGCAGCTGAGATTGCAGATTTCTCCAAATGCTGGAATAGTTTTTTGACTGCCTCTTACCTTGCCAAAGTATTCAGTTCTGAATTTAAGACTGTTCTGTGTTAGGATGCAGTTGTTAAGGTGAGGCTTTCCTTATACTAGCTTAAACTCTCTTGAATTATTAAAGAAGTTGTTTAAAAATTCTAGTTTTGAAACATCAAGAGTAAATGCTGGTTTAATACTGAATTCTAGAAATAGCTGCTGCTATAATAACCTTGCTCTATTTATCTTGATTTCTTAAACTTTTTTTAACTATTAAAGGTATTTTTCATGTATATAAAAGCAGTCTTGGACTTTAATAGTTGCAGGTTAAATAAAAGTTCTGTTTGTTCATTGATCTTACTTGAGTGGCTCAAAACACTTTGAAGCAATAAAACTGGTGAGTTTAGGGAATATTCCCTGCAGACTGAAGAAACTTTCAGAAATACACCATGCTCCCCTGTTTATATTTATCACTTGGTTCTTCAAATAAAGCTGAACTGCTATGAACTTGATTTAAGAGGAATTGTCAGTATTTCAAATGAAACATTTTCATGAAGCCTTCCCCCTTCAAGGGAAGGATGGTATTAAGCAACAACCATGAAAGATTTGAACTAGTGTAAAAGTCTTGATAGGTACAGGATGTTGTTTGGTAACACCATCAGTGGTCCAGGAAACAAGATCTACTTATATTTACTCAACAGTTTATGAAAAAAAAGGCACCTATTAAAGAATCAATTCTTTGATGTACAATGGATCCTATGGCACAAATTGCCTTCCTGGTAGCAAACCTTAAAGATGGTTGGTTTCCCATGATGTCTCTATATACTTTATCCTAATCAACAACAGTACAGCTCTCTTGACTTGCTTCCAGCTTACTACTTCTGCAATATCTACTTCTGCTAGATGAGACATCTGTTGCAGCTGACCAGGAGCTCTATGCTAAATCGCAAGCTGCCTACTGTAAAGTGTATTGAGAATTCAAACCTTTATATAGATGTGTGTCCATGTGCACACGTGTGCATGTAATTCTTTCCTGTAGGGAATTCTGGTGATGTAAAAGAGAGATTTCAATGCCTCTCCTCTTGTCTGCTATGGAAAGGTATGACTGGTGAGGCCTCTGATAAAGGGAGAAAAAAGCAAAAGCAGCAGTGAATCCCAAATACTCAAACCTTTGAAAGTTGTCCCGTACATTTTGTATTCAGAACATCATAGCTACTTTAATTCAAAAACTAGGTCAGGACAAGTTACTTTCTATATTGCTGCTCTAATAAGTACTAGGTACTTGCCCATGAGTTTGGAAAAGGGCTGATGAATTTTCTTCTTTACATGAGCAAGTCCAAATTGTGAGATGATGTGCCATAAGTAGCAGGCTGTAGCCAAAGCTGCAAAAAATAACCTACTTCTCTTGTGATCATTGTACAAGTCAAGGCCAGAGATGAGAGAAACCAGAGGCCAGTTAGGGGCTATCTATCTGTGCTTCTTAGATGGAAAAGTTACTGCACCTGTGACACACATGAAATTCTTTCCTCTCTAGGGAGTGCTGTTTCAACTGGACTACAGAACCAAGCAGAGCTTGAAACTCCAAAGCTGGATTCAACCCAGTTTGCCCATAAAGAGTTCAGCTCCCATGTTATCACGCTCTGTCTTCTACAGAGAGCAACTGGCAAGAGATTACATGTTCCTCTGGGGCTGCTGAATTTTTTGGTCATTACTACATCCGCATTTACTAAGCAAAGCAGAAGGCTAACAGAAAAACAAATTAATTCTATCTTCATTTTGATAGTACTTAAGATGCCTGAGTCTGTCTGTCCTTCATTTTGAGAGTTTTTTTGCATATTTTTTAGTTATAGCATGTCTTTCCTCCTCCACCTAGCCTTCTCTTTCTCCACCTTCTCCATCCCTTTCAAATAAATAAAAAAAAAGTAGAAGTGTATTGACTTTTCATTTGTTCGCAGTAGTCACCAGTGATACTCACCTATTTATCTCAATGGAGTTCTATACAAACCCTGTAGAGCTAGGATCAGTTTGTACTTAGTTCAAAGGAATCTTTCTCTTATCCTCCTGCTAGAAGAAAATTTTAACAGACATTTTAAATGTTACGCAATCAGTAGGGAGAGCTTAAGATTATTAAAATTCCAGTGGCTGAGGTGTCATAAAACCAAGAGTTTGGCTTTATTCATGCATTTTTAATGTAGCATCATTTTCTTCACTGAAAACTGATATATTTAGCAAAAGTAACCTCCAGCTCAAAAACAAATGCCAGAACTATAGGAATAGAAGCAGCAATCACTGTTCTTATCCCACAGAAATATTTATTCAGTTTGGTCAGTAAATTATAGGAATTTTCAATGCTGAGAACTTGTACTTAGTACAACAACATCATAATATTGACAACAACCACTTTGCCTTTTGTCAACATACAATGTGAAACATGGATTAACTTGCTCACAATAAATTACAGTGTGATAGATGAAAAGAGCTTGACATCAGTAACTTAGGAACTGGTTACAGTTAGCTTCACTTACAGTATTTTTAAAAATGGTTTTCAATAGTAAAATCATTGCAGCCAAAGATTAAAAAAAAAAAAATCCACGTACAATAATAGCAAAGAAATGCATTTTTGGAGCAACAGTGAGCTACCAGTAAACACTTCATACAGTGATCTTCAAGGCACAAAGCAAAAAAACTGGGTATGGGTTTTTTTGCAGGTTGATGGAGTCAGGGAAGGTAAAATTTTTTTGAATATAAAATAAATACATTTTAAAAAGACGCATACAAAAGTCAGTAAGTCAGTCAAATAGCAAGGCTTTCACAGAATGCCACACTGACAGAACATTTGTGAATCCATTTCAGTCACGAAATCATGTTCACAGCTTGAATGACACAATCACTGAGGCAAGGGAACCATCACTTCAACATAATTAATGGGGAAGAAGCCAGACTCTCCATTTAACATCCCCTCATACCAATTCTCATCAATCTGATTGGTCAAAGTTATGATGTCCCCTTCCTTAAACCCAAGCTCGCCTTCATTTTCTGGCTCAAAGTCATAGAGAGCTTGGCAGCAAGGCTGATCCATGTGCATTGAAGAACCTGGCCCAGTGACAGAAAAAAACCTGTATTAATAGAGCGTCACAGCATCCCACCAGCCACTAAGCACAAAACAATGGGTCAAAACATGTAGCCCTGCTGTCATGAATTCCCCCCCAACAGTTTTTCCATTGCTTTCACCCATTAACATCTGGTCCTTCTACATATAAAAAATAATTAGTTTAAAGCATAATACTGTTTCTCCCTTAAGTTCAGATGCTACTCTATTTTCATTCCTAGTTGCTTTCCCTTTCAAAAGGATATTTATCTCAAACAGATAGTTTGAGTAATCACAGTTGTCAAAATCAGTGTGGTCTCTTCGGAGTGGTGGCTAGAGGCATTGGAAGGGCAGGAGTTGAGGAAGAAGAAGAGCCAACAGGAGAAGTGACAAGTAACCATTTAAACAAATTGCACTGAAGCACGCTGCGACTGTGGGAATACGTACCAGAGGGCAGGGGCTCAAAGTCAGTCCTACAAACACACACCTATGGCCTGAGGGCAGCCACCTGGATTTTCATGCCACATGTGCGCTTGCAGGAGCAAGGCTTCCAGCTGCTCCTGCGTTAAGGCTTCCACCCTCACCTCACCCGAGCAGTGACAGTCATTTCTGGGTTACTCCCCAAGTTCATGTGTTCAAATCCTTTGTCACACACATCGTTCATCTGAACTAAAGCAAAGGTTATGCTAGGAACAGTGGTGCCTGTCAAACTTTTTTACAGATGAAAACAGTTTTTCTGATACAGTATCTGGCTGGTCTTGTGACTTACAGGCTGTTCTTGTGATGCTGTTTGCCCTGCTATAAAGATCTTCATCCCAAATTACTCTTTTAAAGTATTAATGGTACCATATGCAAACACAGTAGTAAGTACATATATTTACAGGAAAACAAGTAAACATAAATTAAAGTACAAAACAGAATCACCATTAGCAAAAGAAGTTAACCTCGTAAATGCAGTCACCTTTGTTAAAGATATTCTCACAAAGGGGTGTTAATTGGCTTGGATTTGTGGTATGGATACATTCATTCATTCACATTATGAATAATAACTTATTCTAATAAAATGTAATCTTATGTTCAAATTGTAAAGCTTAGCCCTGGGGCCAAGGACCAGCCAGAGGTTCAATTGAAGGTCAGCCATAACAGATTTTTAAAAACATATACAGCATATCCAAGTAGAAGTCTGGTAATTTGAAATATATTTTTAAAGGAAGAATAAGAGAAAAGATTTCATGCTACTGCCATGTAAACAGTAGTAAAACAGATGATAGCACGGCAACTCCAGAACACTCTAGTACTTACATTAAAGCAGTTGAACCGCGTAAATACTAAGTTATACAGGTTGTCTTATTTGCAACAATTCTCATATATTCTAGTCTTGACTCTTTCTCCCAGCTATCACACATGCTAGTCATGCCATCACTTTGAAGAAGAATTTTTGTCTGGATAAATCTGCATGCAATTGGTAATGCAATACAGATACAATAGCTAAGATGTTAAAAATGCATGCAAAAAAGCATTTTAATCTGCTAATCATGGTAGTGTGTAGGAAAATATTGAAAAGTAACTGTTCAGGCATTTTCTAGTAAAAGGAATTAGGAGAAGTCTCTTAAGGAAACCAGCTGACAACTATTCTGGTAAATGAGAACGGGTGAAAGCATCTTTTTAATTGACAATAATACAGTCAGGGGTAATATTTGGTGTTAAAACTGGGAAGTAGGAATTATTTTTCTATTTTGTGGCTATGTTTTATCCTTTATAAAAATAAAAGAGAGCTTTTATTTATAACAATGGACACAGAGATCCCCCGCAGCAAAACCTCCCCAGAACGTTGCTGTACCACCACTGGTTTAATCCTCTGCCTGTGGAAGGCATGGGGTAGTGACAAAGTTTTACAAGAACAAACTAAATTATGGCTAGTCTAATACAATGACACAGGTGAAAGCTTGGTTCTGGACATATTTTTGCTGAAACAGTCCAAGCAGAAAAAAAGAAGATAAGCCACAGTTTCTCAACAAAAATGGACTGGTTGTGTTCAAAACCAGCTGAGTTATTTTCAGTCTTTGCCAAGGTAGAACTGGTACCAGCTCACTAGAACTGTCAACAGCAGGAGGCAGTGCTCTGAATAACTGACAAAGTTCCTTGCTTTCACCAGCTGCTCCGATGGGGCTAGTTTATTATTGCAAGCCAGTTAATTTCTGACAATAAGGTACCTGATATGAGATGGATCACATTTGGTTCATTTTAAGCTCCAAAGAACTGAAATGTCTGGCAGCCTGGAAAGCTTTTTAAATCATGGTCACAGCCAGTACAACCGGTTTCACTCCAGGCTGTAGGATCAGTCAAAGTCTTCATTAGCGTCAGGCAGCTGCTGCTACTGTATAATCCAGAGAGACAAAGCTTCCCTGACAAAGGTAATGGGGGCAGCACTGCCTGACAGTCTGCAACACACTAACATAACAGAATTGGCGACATGATTCCAGCCTTTTCCTGTCTATTAAACACTTGCACATCCTTTCCCCTTGCAGAGATTTAAGCTAAAGAAATTGCACTCTTCTCTTCTGCAAACAGGGTTTATGTTAATTTGCAACACCATGCACGCCTCCTTAATTTCTCCAGCTGTGGAGCTAAACTGCCACACTTCACTGTCACATGCAAAAGATGACTTGTCATTCATCTCCAGACCACTCAAACCTGGGCAGCACAAATGGAAAAAACCACCACAAAAACAGGCTAAGCAAGAAGCTGTCTATGATTTCTGGAGTGTTACAGAATGAAACCAGAATGCCATTCAATGCTGGTTTGTTTTTTTTGTTTGTTTGTTTTCCCCAAAGGGAGTTACTGCCTGTACCTGCATCTACACTGTCTTCTATACCATGTTGTATACATATGGTAGCAAAATTATACTTTAATAATCACAAATGGGAAGCTGGGTAAGATAATTAATCCAAGTCTCCCTCACAGCTGAAGTGAGTAAACATTTAGATGCTTATGTTAAATTCCAGCACATGGCAACCAGACCCATTTATTTCATATCATAGTCAAACCTGGCAAAAAAAGAATGAAAAGCATGACATAACACAGCATTTAAAGAGAGTTCTGAAATGAGCCAGATGATGCTCATAGCCTCAGCTGATTAATGAGGATAACAATGAATTAGAACAAAACCACAGATTTGTTATCTGTGCTTAATCAAAGCAGCTAAATAATTCACAACATTAAAATGAGTTTTCTGTGAATCTAGCAATGCAAACATGTGCAAGTCATTAGTAGTAAATAATCCCCATGTGTCAGGGACAGTACAAAGGAAAATACTACTTCTGCTCCAAGAAGCTGATACTTAACTTGAAAAGCTATGGTGAAACGCAGGAAAAGCCATTCCAACACTCGGAACTGGATTGTGGTAGTTGTCCTGAATGTATCACAGCTTACCTGAACTGTCCTGTTGATTTCTATGGGTTCACTGAATACTAAGATACTACTTACCTAGTATCAGAGAAATTAAAGGCCTACATTTTGATAGGGCCAATGTGTCAACAGGGGAAATTAAGCATGAAAGTGACTGTTTGTGTAGCATGAAGCGGTCAGTTTTCTAAACGAAAAAAGAGGGTGATCACAATGCTATCCCCCCTATCACATGGAGACCTTAAAACATTTAGCAGTTTTGCTTAGAGCTGCCCAGTTCACATTTCTAAAACACAGACCATAAGTCCAATCTGTTTCATGATTCTGATTTTAAACAAGAATAGAAAGGTTTCCCCATTTACAAG
The DNA here is from genome assembly GCA_013401315.1 of Balaeniceps rex. Lineage (NCBI taxonomy): Eukaryota > Metazoa > Chordata > Aves > Pelecaniformes > Balaenicipitidae > Balaeniceps > Balaeniceps rex. Next base: position 39,919 of record VYZW01036676.1, read on the forward strand.
CAGGGCTTATTGACCCCACTGCAGCTCCACAGAAATCCACATGGATAACTTTTGAGTATGGAACAGGAAGAGAAAGAAGACAATGAACAATGATTTCACTGATGATTGTACCTGCTGGGGAGGTAAACACAGCACCCATCGGTTCCTCAGGAGGAAAAAAACACGATAGATGGTCTTTCTGATGTTATTAGCAACACTAAGCATAGCAACGATTATTAAATATATCCCATTTCTCCTTTTGATCTCTTTCATGGTTGTTTTATTTCTTTTCCATTCTGACAGCACTGAGTGAGCCAAGCAGTAAGTGAAAACGCATCATTTGGCGATATGCAAGCAGCTGATGCAATAGTCCACGAATAGAATCAATGAATTAAGTGGCTCACTCCTTCCTTGTCTTAGTGATCAGTGCTCATTTATTTTTCAGTTCATTTACTGAATTTTAGCTCATTAAAACTGGATTTTTTTTAACTAAGTGGGCTGGAAGCAACCTTGAGAAGTCATCTAGTCTGTCTTTCTCCCAAAGGCAGGATTGATTACCCTTAAAGGACATCTTGGATCAATTGCTTCATGGGAATGATGAACCACTGTAATGTGTGCTATTTTATCTCTGGTTTCACACACTAGTTTATATACAAATGCTGAATCTGAATCTCCTTTCTCCACTGCACATGCAAAGACAGAAAAAATAAAGCCTATATAACTTGACAAGTAATTGATAGGGGCCTAGAAATTTTATGCTGAATTTTTAATAAAGGCTGCTATGTTTTTGCTACTTTCATCCAGATGTGCTGTGAAAATAACTAGAAAGTTATTGATTGCTGCAAACAACCCCAGTGCTTTGAATGAAATGTGTCCTTGCATCACACGTCTTAGGAACCAGTGGTCTGAATTGAGAGGAGTGTGCGAAGAGCGGGTTGCCTCCCTCAATCCCACATTTGACAGCAACACAAAAATGCTCTTAGCATTTGGGCAGCATGGGGAGCTTCACTAACACAGCCTCAGGTAGCTTGAAGTACTGTCGTGCTTTAACCCCAGCCGGCAATGAAACCCCACACAGCCGCTTGCTCACTCCCCCCCCGGTGGGATTGCAGAGAGAATCAGAAGAGTAAAAGTGAGAAAACTCGTGGGTTGAGATAAAGTCAGTTTAACGGGTAAAGCAAAAGCCACACGTGCAAGCAAAGCAAACCAAGGAATTCATTCACCACTTCCCATCAGCAGGCAGGTGTTCAGCCATCCCCAGGAAAGCAGGACTCCATCATGCACAATGGTTACTTGGGGAGACAAACGCCATCACTCCGAACGTCCCCCCACTTCCTTCTTCCCCCAGCTTTGTATGCAGAGCATGACATCATATGGTATGAAATATCCCTTTGGGCAGTTGGGGTCAGCTGTCCCAGCAGTGTCCCCTCCCAACTTCTTGTGCACCCCCAGCCTGCTCGCTGGTGGGGTGGGGTGAGAAGCAGAAAAGGCCTTGACTCTGTGTGAGCACTGCTCAGCAGTAACTGCAACATCCCTGTGTTATCAACACTGCTTCCAGCAGGAATCCAAAACGTAGCCCCATACTAGCTGCTATGAAGAAAATTAACTCTATCCCAGCCAAAACCAGCACAAGCACAAAAGAAACAAATCAAGGAGTAAGATCTTGCTGGGTGGATTCATGCTGCCAAACTGCTGCAAATCCCCTTCAGCATGGATTGTATAATAGCTTCATCTTGTAGCAGAGTGCAGGAAAACTAAAGAGACATTAGAAGGAGCATGAAGTTACAGCTCCAAGCTTTATTCTTTCACCTTTAGTTCTCTCATTTCTCTCCCAACAACCTTTAAAAAGGAACAAGACTGGAGGGAAGAGGAAATTGGAGAGTGAGGGGAAAAAAAATAAAGAAAAATAAGAAAAATAAGAAAAAATAAACAAAATAAGAAAAAAAGCTTCAGAAAAAGATCCTAGATACCTTGCCAAGTAGAGAAGGGAACCTTTGGCTCACTGCTGCTCTATTTGCCTTACAAATAACATTTATGGAAAAACTTGGCTTTTTCATTCTCTTTTCATTGCATATTGTTGTCTTTTGTGTGTGGTGATTTTTTTTTTTTAATTAGTCTTCTCTCATCACCACTGTAGCCATTAAGGAGATAGGGCAAAATAATTTTATTCATGAGATGAGGAAAAGCATTTCAATGAGTAGTGTAACCTTACTAATTATTACCATTCACACAACTTTCAACAGCTTTCAACAGTTGATTTTTTTTTTTGTGGAATCAGGGCCTAATCAAAGGAAGGGATCCTACTCCCACACCAATAGGTACTTCAGTTCATAAATGCACACACTTTGGTGCATACTTTAGGGGACAGTAAAGTAAAATATTTTAATAAAATCAGTAAGGGTGAGAGTCATCTCTCTGAATTTTACACGGCTAATAGTTAAGATCCTGTACTGATCACTTATGGTCTCAGACTGTGGAGAGGAATTAGCATCTGGAGATATTTCAGTGATCTAACACACCCACCTTAGGTATCTGTCTTTGCAAGAAATTAACTGTTTTCTGCAAGTGCCTCTCCCTCTCTCTCCTCTCACCCTCGGTGGGAATACAGAGAACCTAAAAGACCAAGCAGAATGCCACACCTAAATTTCAGATGGGTGAGAGACTGCTGAGAGGAACCCTGCTTTTCAAAATTCCATTTCCAAATCTGGAAACAAACCAGAGTCAGATGCATGGATACTGATGCTTCATGATATCCACTGTTCTCATGGTACATCCTTGATAAGGTACACCCTTATACCTCAAGCAACAATCTGGCAAAACATCTATCGAGATGTTAATTCTGTGGCCATAGACTTACCTGATGACTTTATGGAAGAAGTATAGGCAATCCCATTGTGCTGCTGATTATCACCAACTTCCAGAGTTGTAGTTGTTACAGGCTTTGGCTTAAATTCACGTTTAGGCCGACTAGACGCTACATTTATTCTGGAACACAGAGAAGAGTGGTAAGATTTACTTGAAGGAAGAAATACTTATGGAGCTTCCACTCAGCTTCAGTGCCTTGCTGTTTGAAAGGTGGGGGGGAAAAAACCTTCTGCTGATTTTGTTTTTAGGGTTTTGTCTTGGTTTGGTTTTTTTTGGGGGGGAGCTATTCACTAAAAGCTGCTCAATTCTCATGCAGTATTTGAATTTCAGCAAGTCCCTACTTTACTTAATGCCTTGGTCCTGCTGACAGAGGCATAAAGCTTAACAGCTTTATGAGAAGTGCTGAGCATCCACAGCTGCCACTGAGTTCAGCAGAAGTTCCAGGAATGAGCTCTCCGGAAAGCTCAACTGCAAATGACATATGCAGAAACCCAGCCAGGACAGAGGCCCAGGGACTGCATCTCACACATCGCCTTTTTATTAGAGAAAACGCGAAACAACCATTCAGTCAGCACAACTGTCTCAGTACCTCTTCCTGTAGGTGCATGTGGCCCAGCTGAGGCCTCCTTGTCTCACTGGCCCCTCCAGCTGGGACAGTGCAGGGTGTCTACAGACACAGCTACCCCTGTGCTCGTACTCACAGCCACCACGTCCACCCTGATCTCAGGAAAGCCCCAAACAGCCACCTTGACTCTGCGACCGTAATGTTAGCCTATGCTATGGTGACACTCAAGTCATTTAGGCCTCCTGTTCTCGATGGTTCTCTGAGTGACATATAACAAATTAATGATAGCGGCATTTTTTTCTCCTATTAGGATGACACAAAGTATCTGGGGCTTTCATAAGTGCATTACACCACAGCTGTGTTCCTAGTCAGCTGGCTATTTCCTTACTCTGCTGCAGAATTTTGTTATACCCCTTAATCTCAATGAAAATAGGCCAACTTCTCAGCAAAGCCTCCAAAACACAACTCAAAGCATGCAAGTTTAAATAAACCTACAAACAAATGGAGGCTGTCCTGATTAACCTCCACAGATGTGAGTGAGAGCTTCTGCACACACTCAAAGCTTTCTGGGCAGATCCTGCATTACATTAAAGGCTCACAGCAGAGCAAGGAGTTGCCAGGTGGCAACGGTTTAGAGCAATGAAGTCCAGTAAGGCACAGACCACAGCAAATGTGCATCTGTGAGATGGTGCTACAAGATCTGTTGCTTCAGTGCCCTTTCACATTCAAGAACCTCAGCTACCAAAGGGGTTCAAAATTTTCTGATGGGTTCAGTCTTACCGGTTTTGCAGCTTGCTCTGCAGATCCTCCAAAATTTCCGTGGATTGTTTATGGTAATCTAGTGCTGCTTCTACAAACACAGCCAACTGGCTAACTTGCTCTACCTGAAATATAGAGAGGAAAATAGTTGTAAGGAGCCTGCAGTATATTCAGCTGAAGGATAAACAAACAGATCATCCAAAACAGACCTGGTATCTCAAAAGACCATGATACCTTGTGGAGGCTATTGAAAAAGAGCGTATGTGATTCTATCAAAGAAATTGCCAGTTGGAAACTGAACAAAACTGAGGTGTAACTTGTAGTTCACTAACTCAGGGCTGGGTCCTGGAGTCATTTCCTTTCACAACATGCAAATCCCTTCTGCTTTCAACTTCCAAGCCAGCTGTCTGTCAACACCCAAGCCTGAAACAGTTAAAAGGACATGACCCCTTAGCAGGTGAAAGTGGGGCTTTTCTGATCAGCAATGCTGGAAGAAATGACACTGTGACAGCTTCTAACTCAGACCCATTAGTGTTTATTAGCAACGTTTACAAGCTGCAGTTCTGAAATGATCTGGACTTACCTCACTAGATGGCAGCATTTATAAACCGATAAATGAAACATGATTTATCTACTTGGATTTAAAAAGTATTAGCCAATCACTCAAAAATATGAATGCTGAGGAAAGGGAGAATGTGAAGGAGAAAGAAAAATCAAAATATTTTTATTCATGAGGTAACAAATAATCTCATTCTCCTAACACAAACTGAAAAGTTCAAGCTGTACTGGGGATGGAGCAGTAACAGGTATTTATTTGTCCTCTTCCTTTAAGACAGCACTAAGAGGACAGACCCCAAGAAGTCTGACATGTTTCCATTCCATCATGATGTCTTCAGACATTGGATCAGAAGAAGGTATCTGAGTAAACTTTCTGCCAATGTTTTATGGACCCATGGCAATTTTGTGCTATACTTTGCTTTTACTCAGTTAAAAAGATTATTAGAAATTCTGCCGGGACTCCAAGAGAGCCAAACATTGTCACACAGCATACAGAAATGAAATGCACAGAACCAAATCAACAGCTGATACAATTCCATCACAGTCAAAAGAGAGTAATGTAAACCAGCTGAGGACAACGCACAAAGTGCCTGGGGTTTGGATGGGGTGGTCAAAGAAAATGGATAGATAAGGACAGTCCAAACAAGATGCCTAAGAGCCAGGAGGGATATGTGGATTAGGAGAAGAGAGAGACACTGGGAAACAGCCAGAGAAACTTGAAGGACTAAAAGCCACTTAGCGAGAGGAGCCTGGGACTGACTCAGTGGGAGAGGCAGGAAGATGGATCTGATAAGAGGTGTCTATGTGGGAGGTCTGGAACTAGCTGTGCAAAAACCTGAGAAAGAGATGTGGACTCATCAGGACTGAGTCTGGGAAAGGCACCTGGCAAGATGGCTGGGAACCAGAGCTTAGGGAACAGAGACTGCAGGGCAAGGAGACCAAGAAAGGGAGACATTTGGGGAACTGGAAAGGATGGGAAGGAAGCAATTGCAGTTAAGATCTCTGCAAACCCAGCATGACAGTCTGGGCTTAGACAACAAGGCTGTAATGAGAAGTTTGAGGAGGACAGACAGACTGGGTCAGCATGGAAAATGGAAGGGAAGCAGCACATAATTTTCTTTAAACAGAAACAGTAGAAAGCGCAGATGGAAAAACCTCAAAGGGACATCCAGTTCACCCCCTACCAGAGGCAGAATTAGTTATACTAGTAAGTATAATTCATCAGTTCTCTAGTGGCTCAGCTAAATCATTTTAATCCATGCACTGTTTTATCCTCAGTTTGGTGCTTTGAATAATGATAAACACCACCTGAAACATTTCTCAGCTGCTTCTGCAAGGCAGAATTATAAAATACATACACTGCAACCAGGCAATTGGTAGAGCCTACAGCAGAACAGTGTGCTGAAATTGTTGATAGAGGATGGTACATTTTTTGATGCCCTTATATAACTGCACTGGTAAAACAGCAAGTGGTGTACTGACTTACACACTGTTGTAACAAACGTGTCCCACACACAAACAGTTTAGGAGCTACAGGCTAGCTTATAACTGGCCATGACACAGGTGCATGGAGGGGGAAGTTGCTCACAGTTAAATAATCCCACTTAACAGCTCCTCCTTGTTGCAGTTTGCTCACAGAAGACAGTACACTTCTTCCTAAGTGTGTTTTCTGTGATGCTGCATCTACAGGAGAAGAGAAAGCTTTGGAATAGGCTCAAATAGGTCCAGGTCTCTTTTCCTACAATTCTGTGATTACATGGGAGAAAGCACATCCTGCTATTCCTCTGTGTATGGACAGAAGAGAGGATTATTCTGAATCAACACAGCTGTGCTTTATTTAGACATAATTTCGTGATGGACTTGGGACTCTGAGCCAAAGTCCAGGTACCTGAGCCCAAGGCACAAACAAACTTTATAGAGTAATTTTCAGAGCCAAATAGTAATAATAATGATTTTCAGAGGTAAAATCATCCAGAGACTTCAAATCAGCAGCAAAGTTTTGACTGTAAGTGAGCTACAATTCAAAAAGCACAGGGTACCTACCCTTGCTCATAGTTTTCAGCAGACAGTCTGTGACTATGGTAATCTCCCAAACTTCCCACTCCTATTGATCAAAGTGTATTCTACTCTCAGATGGTTCACTGCGCATAGATTATTAAAACTACTTAAGACCTCTGTGACGATTTTGTCTGAGCCACTGTATTTCCAGAAGAAATTCCTGAATTCTTGAGTTCTCCCATTTACTGCTGTGCATTATGTTCCTCTCCCACAGGAGATGAAAAGAGGAAAGAGGCACACTTTTTGCTCTCAGACCTTACCTCCTATGAAGCATGGGACAGGCTTTATCCAATCCCACGCACATTGCCCTCCTGGACGTACTGCAGCAAACAAAAATGCAGGACAGACTTACATCATTTTCTAAGAAATTGAACATGCTTCTTTCAGCCAGTTCCTTTGACTCTTCAAATTTTTCTACTGCTTGTTTAACTTCTTCGTCTGGTATCTTTCCAAGACGCTTCTTTTTATAATCATAATCCAAACGGCGTCCTTCTAGTTTCTTCAAATGATGCTAAATAAGACAGAACATTTACGAGGAGGTCCAAACAAAAAAATTATGATTTAAGGAAATTTCAGTTATGGATGCAAATATAGAGATATGCAGAATCGAAGAAATACAAGGCTCAGAGATTAACCAGTCCATCCCTTTGATTTATGGCAGCATCAGGTAAGTCCAGGACTGTATACATGAATGAAATTTTAAACTGTATAGAGTTTAAATAAACAGCCATTTGTTAACACTTGGGGAATTGGCTACCTTGATTTGCTAAACTTAAGCATCCAACTCATGGACTTCACTAAATGTGCAACACTTCAGATGGTCTAAATGAGAAGCAGGATCTAATCTAAATATGCGTATGTCCCCATATTCTATATTTAATTCAATTTTACCTCTTGAATGATTTGCAATATGACAGCTAAAAGTTAAAGGGTTGTTTTCCCCTCTCATTCCATAAAGAGTGCTCCAACAAATCTTGTATTCTTGCTTTCTTTGTTTGGTATCAACTTGACGCTTCTATCTGATATAACTACACAAGCTTTTCTTTTGCCAAAAATCATGGGACTGGCAGACTTACAGAATGGACTCAAAGTGACAGTACAAAATGCTCATTAAAGCTAACGTCAAACAATTTCTTTTCATCAGTTCAGAAGAACTACAACTGAAAACAGTTATGTATCATAGGAGACAGCTACAGACATCAAGACATTATTACTATCTTTTTGCTATCCTTTCCACATCCATTTATGTGTAAACAAATACAATAACTTTCATTTCTGCATTTCATCAGGGTTTTAACTTGCTTATTACCCAAGTCTATTGGAATCAACAGACTCAGACAGAGACTGCCTGGCTTTCTTTGAATTGTCACATTGTAAACAAAAGCACCAAAAAACAACTCTAAAGGTTAAAAATGTGTTTCTCAGCTTCCTGTATTTTTCCTATAGTGTGGCATATGGCACTTCAACTTTTTATGGCACTTTTCAGATCATTCTGTGATTGCCCTGAATAGCCTTTTCCAACAGTTATATTCATCCTCCATTATAATCAGCTTTAGGCTGACAGAGACAGCAAGATAGGATAATCAGTCACGGTAAATCACAGCCCACTCACATGTTCATAAAAAATAATAAGAATGTCAGTTAAAATAAAAGAGCAGAAAAATAAAGAGCATAGTTTTCTTCACCACCCTCCTTCTACTAAATGTACAAGCAATATAGCAAATTGAGCAAGTTAGACAAGTGAGAAATAGCCAGGCATTGATTTTAAGCAGATTTCATTGCTGTTTTGCTAAAGAGACAAACTTAAATGCAGTGAAATTTATTTACCTTAGTGCTTTCAAGAAAAATATTTCCTGGAACTAGAGTCTGATTGACTCTGATTATTGATAAGTGAAGCTTTAGTCTGGAAAACTTACCCCAATCTCTTTTAAATCTTTGTCCTGCAATAACTGTAGAGGATCAATAAAATTTTGTTTGACATTAATATCAAGCGAGTCCTTCACCTCTGCCATTTGCTTCATGCTCTCACCAGCATCCAGTAGTGCAAGGCCTATGGTAAAGAATAGGCTACTTATATCTCAATATATGTAAAATCAGAAAAATTGTCTTATGAAACAGCTATTTCAAATAGGTATCTTTGTATCTGCTGCAGGCCCTTGAAGAGTAAAAAAAAAAAAAAAAGCAAGCTATGCAATTGCTTGTCCCCTACAACTGGGAAATTTTTATTCTGAAGTATACTTTGTTTTCTTCCCTGATGTCCTAGGAAAAAAAAAAAATACTGTTTTCCCTACTGTATTTGCATAGGTTACAAATCTCCTCCACTTTGAGAACTGCAAACCAAGCTGATTAATTTGTACAATTTTAGTGATATTATTAAATACACAAAAAGTGAGTAACTTAATCACAAAATCATGTTTTACAGCTTCCTCACGTACAGCGTGTTTTTTTTCCAAACCTCCTTTTGGTCAAAATTGTTGCTGCTTCTTTAAAACCACCTATTTAACATAACTGTACACTTTATTAAGCATGCAAGTATCAGGAGGCAGAACAGTGTTTGAAATGTCTTTTCCCCTTTCCTAGTTTTATTTAGTATCCCTGTTGCTTTTGCAAAAATACAAATACATCCAGCCCACAGATGAGTTGTGCCACTTCACTCTTCATGAGGAGAATAAACGGATCTTTGGCTACCAGCAGTAGCTTTCCCTATGCAGCACCTACTTGGGCTCGAGTGCGAGGTCCCTACGCCTACATCGCTGTTACTATTTCGAGACAACCACTGTGCATAAAATTGCAGATATTAACAACAGCACATAACAAAGCCAGCCAGATGTGTATTGGCTTCTCACGCAGTCCCAGCCCATACCACTCTCTCCTAGCCCTAGTCCCCACTCTTTCCCCAAACTGGGATTCTCCTTTTCTCAGGTATTTCTCCCTGGTTCTCTCTTAATCCCAGCCATATCAAAAAGCACCCACTGAGTAGCTCTGTGACAATGCTTCAAATTCATTCCAGTCAAGCCCACACACTGTGCATGCTCAGCAAGCAAGGCCTCTATCAAGATTTTGGCTGTGAAGTACCAGCATATTTTGAGAGGAGATAGGTAAGACTTGATTTACTGAAGAATTGTAGCATGGCCAAGCTAGAGTTCATTTTCATGAAAACAAGAAAATGCATATTTAAGACGCACTGCTCCAAAGCACAGAAATACCATATCATTTAAAAAAAAAAAAAAAAACACAACAACCACCCAGTTACTGGTTTTTCTTTTCCATGAGAATTTTTCCCCTTAGTTTACTTCTAAAAAAAAACGGTTATCCTATATTTGAAAGACTCAAAGAAATACAGTGTATCTAAGAAATTAGAAACCTAAATTATTTAGGCTTGGCAACTTAGAAACTAAAATGGTTATGGTAATAATATGAACCATCAGACAGCATCAGTAATGGTGGTATCAAATCCACCTACAATAGAGGTGGACAACTATGCAGAAGCATCGTGTTTTGTTAATTGTATCACCCACCCCCTGATCATTGTACTTAACTTTCCCTCTTACCTGCAGTAGCTATTTACATAGGTTATGTCACCAAGTAATATTCGGCAAAGAACTTTGTGCTGAAATATTCACAGAGGAGATACACAAACTCACCAAACATAGAATCATCGCCAAGCTCTCTGCCATACCGTATCATGCAGTCTCCTAGGAGTCCCTCTGTCTGGGGATAGCCTGTGGTTTTAACTTGTCCTCTGATCTTTGACATAGTGTTCAGCATTCCCAGCCTGGCTCTGTATGCTAAGAAGGACATAAAAAAAGAACAAAAGTTATAAAAACACTTTAAAAACTAATATATTTAAAGCAATAAATCATTTAACAAGCAATGTCACGAAGAAAGTCACTACGCTGGATTGTAGATTCGTAAGTTTTTTGTTGTCAGTACTTTATAGTCAAAAGTTGAAATAAGATTCCATCCAACAATATGGGTCACACGAAACTGTTTTTTATTCCCAACTGAATGCACACCACTTCTCCAGGGAGATAGATAGTGCTTGCAACCTTCTGTGGATATTCACCAATACTCACATCCCTTTGAATATTCCTGCTTGTGAACTCCTTGATTAGAAGTATTGCAGAAAGCAAACACAGGATTCAAGCACAGCCAAAGCCAATTTCATGCTCTCTCTCTCTTGCTTGCGAGAACTTTGCAGAACTTCCCCCACCCCCTTTTTTTTGGTTCCAGTAATCAAGACAGTAGAAATTTATTATGCAGAATGGCCTGGTACATACAAATTAATTTATTGTTATCCTGCACGTATCATGACAAAACCACGCATTTATTCTTGGAGAGTTTTTCCTATCTACTCCTTACTATTATCACTCAACAGCTTCTTCAACACGGTAATGGCCATGGGCAAGGCATTCCTGAGGAATGTGGACCATGGTGACAAGCTTCATCTTGAACATCCCGGCTGGGCCTTGGTAAAGGACTGAACTCTACCATCCTTATGTAGACATAACCCATTAAACTTCTTCAGGGACGTGCCTCTCATCAGGTACCCATAAGAGACGGCTATCTCTGAAGTCACTGGTGCAGCTGACTAAACAGGAATTCAGTCAGTTCTCAAAAAATGAAGGTTCTTCCAACAGCTGGTTTGGACAGTGAATCACGGTCACAACAGATAAACTTTGCGACTGACTGCAAATGTAAACGTGTCTCCTTTCTTGTTTCTTAAAACAACATTTGAAAAACCTCTATTAACTGACGATCCAAAATCCACTGAGACCTAGCAGTGTCCAGAAAATGCAAAACCTCATTCCAATACCAGATAAGCAAGTAACAGCCCTCTTCTCCATGGCTACATAACCACCAGTACCTCTGATGGCAGCAGCATCTGAGTTAAATTCAATGGCTTTTTGTATCTCTGATAAAAAACATGTTGGCGTTCTCTTCACTTTAGGGATGCGTATCCCACTCCAGGAAATCCAGCGTAAATATGAACACATGTGCTCTACCACAGGACCAAGGTGTCAAAGACATGACAAGCGTGCACAACCACACATGCCCAGTAAGCCAGATACACTGTGTGCTACAACTTGAATGCATCCCAGATCAGACTTACCGCACATAAACTTTACAGTTGTTCACTGCACACACAGGTAAAGTTCTCTAGGACACCCATAAGCCTCACAATGATGACCTAATTAGCTTTTATTTACACCTAGGATGAATTTCCAGGTAAGAAGACAATGTTCAGCAAAATCCAACACCTATTGTTCCTATCCTACCTGGATTTGGCTGAAGATACTCTGTGGATTTGGATAGAAGCTCCGCTACAGCTTTATTAGTAACATCAATTTTCTGAAAAAGAAAAGTAACACAATTAGCAAAAAGCAAATCAATTACTAGAAAGTTTATCATTTTATTAGACATAATATACTATTCTAGCTGATTATGAAATTTTATTTAAAATAAAGCAAATACTGTAGCTTAAAACAAATAGCCATGTCATAGTTATGACAGAATTTTACCAAAAACATATTCATTGGCAGGTAGTACTGGGAAGAAGAGAAGGTCTGTATTAAAATGTGGGCTTGCCTTTCCAGCCCATCAGTCTTGAATACTGCTTGCACATTCTAGACTACAATTTTCCAGCCAGCCCAACAGTTGTTATTAAGACTGCTTTTCTCCACAGGTGAAAAAGACTGAACATATCCCTCACAATCCTGGGGTCAGGGCCATTTAAAGCAGTAGTTTGCACTGTCTTCCCATTTAATAGTTTCTAAAATGCTATAAAAATCACATTTCTGGTTTGTTTCCCTTCTCCTCCCTTAGGGCCTGCACATTATTTTTCCTCTTATAATACAGAGAAAGGAAATAATTATTCTGTAGCCAAAGAAACTGAAACCTAGACACCTGTTTAGATCATAAAATCAAAAGTGCACGTTGGAAAAAAAACAAGTCACACAAGACTTTTTTCCTCAATCTGCCAACAATAAAAGCTGTGACCTAGGTCTACTATGAACATTAAAAAAAAAACCAAAAACAAACAAAAAAAACCACACAGAAAGACAAGGGCAATTAAAAAAAAAAGCACATAAAAGCTGAAAAAGCAGAAACTGGCAGTAACGTCGTTTAATTTGCAACACAAAAGCTAATAAGTGGATATCAAACATCTCCATTTCCACAACAATTCATGTAGATTTCTGAATATGGATTTAAACTAAGAAATATAATTCTGTATCAAGAGAAATTTGGACCCTCGTAGTTAGATATCTGTCATGAATAATATCAGATGGGAAGGCTTCGTGATATTTACAAAGGCTCACTAAACACTGAAGACTTCTCTCTCTAATCTCCCACGCAGAGGAGAAAGGCCCCTCCTGATGCTCTGCACCATTCTTGGAGGAGCTTCTCTTCTCTGTTGAGAGGTGCCAGTGGAACGTGCCTCCTCTGCTCAGACAGCCTTTGTGCATGGCTCTTCTCCCTTGGCTGAGCTGACAAGGCTCAAGGATAAATTTGCACTTATCCTTACATAATTCTGTTTGGAAGCACAACGGGAGGGGGTCCCCCCCACAAATCTACAATACCTTTCTATCACTTGAAACACGAAACATTTTTGATTCTGCAATAGCTTAATATTGAAAAACATAATGTTGCTTTCCTTACCCTTTCCATCTCTTGAAATTCTTCATCTAACTTTGTTCCTTCTGCTCCACTTATTTTTTCACTGAACAACTGTAAAAAGACAAATTTAACAAAAAAATTGCACGATTATTTAATTACAGAATAAATATCTCTGACAGTCACAGGAATTCACTTCAGATTAGAAAATATGCAGCAACCATTTGAGGCAACTGTGCAAGAGAAGAGTAACCTTAGCCTTGGAACTAAAGCACTCATTTCAAGAGAGACAAAGATACCCGATATGAATTTACAACAGGCAAGCAAAAAATGGTTTCTCATGCTTAAACAGTTTGTACCCTAAAGGCACACCTACACTGCAGACTTCAGGGATAGGGACCAGAGTTTGACTGCAGGGAAACTCAGAGTAACCCTTTCAAGGAGGTCTCTCCAGCTCTGTACTTCCGAGGACCTTCTGGTCCTGCATGCCATTAGGCTCAAGGGATACAGCTTCCACTCCTGCTGCTGGGAGCTGTGTGCAGTTCTGTGGAAGGAACAGAGTCGTGGAAGATGCTGCACTGTGACCCACCTGTGTGACTGAGCATCTTTAGGATACTGATAACAAAAATGCCATGCAGTCTTCAAAAATGCAAAGCACCAGTTTTAGAGGATTTCAGTAAATCTTCTCAAGATGGCTGAAATGATATCCAACTTTGTGTAAAAACCCCAAGCTGTCAGACCTGAGTTTGGTCCTCACTGAGTAAGTCATGGCTAGGAATAAGCCCTCAAGCAGAACTCAGCTATCTGCTTCTTGCAGTGCATGGTACCTGCACTGCAACAGCACGAAAAGAAAGCCAGATCCTCACCCAGTGTGAAACAGCCGCTGAAAGCATCACCCCGCTACGAGAGAAGTGGTTTAACACGTATTCAACAAATACTAAACATAAATTCCTAGGATAATTCCTGCAAAAATGCTACACATTCCTCTGTTTTAAGTGACTTCTATCACTGAGTCTTGTAACAGCGTAATGTAAAATCCAGGCCTAGCTCACCGACTGCTGGCGTTCCCCAAACCTGCCCCCAATAAAGCGTTTTGTTCGTTCTCAGCACCTTCTAAAAGGGAATTCATCTCACTGAACTAAAAGGGCCTTGGAGACTTGCATAATCTGAAAATGGGTCACAGCTCTTTGTAGTGCAATGGTTCCCTCTCCTCGGTCACAGCCTGTGCCGCACAGGTGTGGAGGGAGCGCGCTGCCTGGCCAAAAACCAGCGATGAGCTGATGAAGCAGAGCTGGGAGCTCAGTGGCGGCTGACCTTGCATCAATATCACTGCTTCCACACAGCCAAAAGAACAGACCGGCTTAAGGGAAAATGTAAGTTCAGAGAGAGCCACACTGCTAATTATTTCTATTGGCTTTACAGTAGGACTTCACAATCTTTATGCTTAATACGCCAAGCAGCCCCAAACTTGTCAAGATTCTCTTCCAGAGCACTGACAGAACAAGCACAAAAGCAGATAAAACAGAGATGGAGAAGGCCAAGTACCAGCGAGCTCCTGCGGGTCATCATCTTGCTGCTGTAAGACATCACAGCAGAGAAGCAACCTGAGGCCATGCGTGGAGGGGGACACTGCCCTGGTCTCTGCAGGTACATCTGAGGAGTCCCTGAGCACAGATGGAGAAAGGTGCGTGAAAAGGCTGCATGAAAAGCAGCCTATCAGAAATTGTGCGGCTTCTTTACACTGGCAGTTTCTGCCTCCTTTCTGTGCAATGTTAACTCCTGAAATAATCAATGCCATTTTCCACATCCTCACACATGTTTTCTTTCTCCAGCAGACAATGAACAGATCTGTGGTTTCCTGGAACCTCTCATGGTGATCCCTTTTCGAGGGCTGAGTGCAGTGAGGGAATTATCCTTCTCGGGCTGAAGTTGCAAAATCCATGTTCAGTAGCAACCCATAGCTGTCTCATTACAAATAATCCATTTATATGTTGGCGAAGAATAAATGCAATGAAGTAACACGATTGCTCGACTGTGAAAGCATAATTAATAACAAATTACTGCACCAAATGACTAAAATAACGAAGCGTCCCACACTTGGAGAGAACAGACCTGAATGTTGTAATGTAACAAGAAGCACAAGAAGTGGATGAGTAGAAAGTTCGCACACTAACAATAATGCCAGAGAGAAAAAAACCTCCGCTGGCTCATTGGAAGGCTGACAAAGATAGTCTGAAAAATGCAATTTCTCATCAGATACACTGGAAGTTGGTAAGTTTTCAGTAAACGTCTTAGGGCATACACTATTTATCCATTGGCATCCCTTAGCTCTCCCTGGCTTACTGATGGCCATACATGGTCACACACACCTCCCTCAAATAATAGTCTGGAACTTAGGCTTACTGTGCTGTTGCTGGTTTTGCCAGGATTGCAGCTGCTGATCCAGGCATTTGCACTTGGCTGATGAGGCTGCACTCCCAGTGCCGACAGACACGCCTGCTCGCCCTCTTTGCACATCTGCTCAAATGCTGCCACGCATGTGTGGTTTTGGTTTCTCTTCTGAAACATTGCAAAACTCTTCACTGTGTTTTGAATGGATAAAATTTGATGCCACAGAGGGAGAAACTATTTGCAGCAACACTGAGTCACTCCTTGCAAGGGGATCACTGGACTTGCTGAAGCAGGGAGTAAGGAAAGCATCTAAGTTAGATCCAGAAGGTCACAGAACAACTGGGATTTCTGTGCACTGGGTTTCAGAGAGAGAGAGAGAGAGAGAGAGATATTCTGCATCTACAATCTGCAGAGAATAATGGAGTAATTTAATTAACAACTTGGATGATGGGATAGAGTACATTCCCTGAGAGTTTGGAAGACAGCAGCTTGGGGGAAGCAGTTGATACACCAGATGGTGGGGCTGCTCCTCATAAGTGCCTTGACAGGCTGGAAAAAATGGGCTGACAGGAACTTCCTCAAACACAAATGCAAAGTCCTACACCTGCAATGGAATATCCCCATGCAACAGTACAGGCTGGAGGCCAACTGGCTACGGAACAGCTCTGCAGGATAACACCTGCGGTACTGGCGGAAGACAAGTTGAACATAAATCAGAAGTGTGCCCTTGAGGTGAAGAAAGCGAACCCCATACTGGGCTTTATTAGCAACATCAAAGACAGCAGGTCCATGGAAGTGATACCCTCCCTCTGTTTAGCACTTGTGAGACCAGATCTGCAGTACGTGTCCAGTTTGGGATCCCCAGTACAAGACACTGACACCCTGGGTGAGTCTGGTGGAGGGCCGCTGATACTAGCAGGGGACTGGAGCACATGGCATACAGAGAGCTGAGTTTGTTCAGCCTTTAGAAGAGGTTAAGTGGGTATCTGTCTAGTGGGAGCATATGAAAAGATGGAGCCCGAATCTTGTGGAAGGACAAGAAGCAACGGTCACAAGCTGGAAAACAAGAAATTCAGACCTGTTAAAAAGGAGAAAAATGAAGGAAAAGAACACCAAGATGGTGGTCAAACCCTGGAATGTGTTGTCCAGAGAAATTATGGAGCTCCCATACTTGAAGACATTCAAGCCTTGCCTGGACAAGGCCCTGAGCAACCTGCTCTAACAGGACCTGCTTCATATGGGAGGCTGGAGTGGATGCTCTCTGGAGGGCCCTTCTGACCTACCTGACTCCAATTCTAATTCCGTATCTACAATGACAACGTGAATGCAACTCCACAGAGCCAGCCACAGGATCTGCAGACAGAGTTTCATGCAGACACTGAAAACAACCTACCACACACCTACATCTAGGAGCAAAAGCACTGACCGTAAGAAAAAGTTTGTTCACACGCTTTCCTGGTTCTATGCAAGCATTAATGATACTGCAATTTCTAGCCCAAGGAGACACTTCTTCAATGATATTTACTCTGAGCTCCAATTTCCTTTGAAAAAGGAGACTACCTCAGTGCTCAAAGAGATAAAGAATGATTTCTCAAAGTCTATAAGCTGTCTGCGCTCCTGACAGTAAAAACTGGTATAAAGGTCTAATGGTTATTAAATTTTATACCACTACAGCTTATTTCATATTGTTATAATCAGGATCGGCTTTACTATTCTTGCATTTAGGAACACAGAAGCTTTTGTTCTGATCATACTGAATTTAGGAGTTGTAAAACCAGCATCACCACTCCCCAACTAAAAGTCACAGGATACCTAATTAATTATTGAAAATGGATGCACAAAGGAGACAGCTGCTGAGTTTTACTTCTCCGACTGTTTGCTGAGCATCATTTACATGCATTATGTCAAGCTGCAAAATGCTTTGAACTTAAACAGAAGCATGCCCAACTGGGGGGCTGTGTAATTATGCGGCAATATCTACCAGTTTTTACGAGTCAGCTAGTCAAAGGCAAAACTGCTACCATCACATAAGGCATGTACTCTGAGGGAGCTTGGAATTACTTGTACAGGAAGAATTCTTCATCTCCAAATTCGGAAGCTGGGTGCCACGGATTCAGCACCTTTTCACTAGACAGGGCCAGAGCCAGAATTTGGGGCTCTGAAAAAAAACAGTTCCCACCATGGGGACCACCACTACCTTTACTATTCCACTGCCAGGTCAGAAGCTAAAGCCATTCATTAGTCATATTTATGGTGCAGCTAATTAGCTTTCCTCTGGATCAAAATTTACACCCAGAGAATAGCTGTGAAATGAGAACGATTTCTTCCTCTTGGGTGTCTGTGCAACTCCCTCCACCACACTTGACGTATTAGAGTTAGTGGGGAGAAAAAAAAAAAAACACAACACCCCAAAATACGAACATGAAAACACTTTCAAATCAGCCATTGTATTATCACCTCTCATTTGTAGTTATATACCATAGCAAACTGCTTTTTATTGTAAAACTTGTACGCTCTATTTAATAGAAGAGGAGAAGACCGGTTTGCCTAAAGAAATACTGCAGTTTGTACACAAACGCTCCTTGCTTGTGACTTCTTCCTAGATCCTACTGTTCTTTTTAATATTGAAAAATTAAATACGATGTTGTATTATAGACAACCTAAAAGTCTCTGGTGGGCTTATGTGGAATCTTCTAGGAAGACAAATACAGAAAAAACCAAATAGGTTTGGAAAGAAACCCCTCCAGATACTGTGACTTCTATTTAAGTTCCGTATATCCAGCTACTGTTCAAAATGAAAACTGCAATTTTGTTATACAATCTTAAAAGACTAAATATTTATCTTCTAAGGAATTCATATTCCAAGAATTCTCTGAGAAAATATTTTTTCCATAAACCTAATATTGAGATTTTGCTCTCACACTAGTTCTTTGTTACTCTAATTTCTTTGAGATAATGTAATTTTCTTTTGATTTGTTCTGTTTTAATAAAGCATGAACACAGCACACGAACTGTACACAGTTTAAACTAAAATCTACGGCTCACCAAAACTCTAAACTAAAAAAGCCTCAAGCTTTCATGTAATTGTTCGGTACTTTAAGTATGTTAAGATTTATCCCTCTTATTGCACAGGAACAGTACATTTCTCCATTCTCATATGATTTATAAAAATGAGCTTCAGAAAAATGCTGTCTTTTACTAACGTTTTGTATATCATATCTGCTAAATTACAGTACTTTTTCATATTTCACTAAAGAAGGTTACTGAACATGAGAAACTGCCAAAAATATCCCAGATCAACAGAGAGCTGATAAAACTCTCAAAACAATTACCCTATTTTTTTATATATCCACTGGGTATTTTATAATACAAGTCAATAGAATTTTTGCCAGCCAATACTTGAACACATGCTCTGACCTTCTGTTTCACTTGTTTTGCCCCCTTTTTTTTTTTTTGCAACAGTCATTAACTGGGATGGAACCATCACAGGTTTTTTTGTTGTTATTCAGCCACTGTTGAAACAAGTGGAGCTGAAGAAGTCCTTAACTGGCCAGCAAAACTCTCTTGTATATAACTGGCCAAGAAATCATCAAATACTATTTAATGACCGAATGAAAGCTATCATATTCTATTAAAGACTTAAGAGCTTTTAATGACTCTTCACCAAGTAACAGCATTTATTTTGCTCTGAAGGAGTATCTGCTGAAATTATCTGTTGAAACTTTAATGGGATGGAAAATTCCTACATTTCTCATAAATACGCACACTGTCAAACCCATGAGGGAAAACCTAGATTTTATGAAAAAAATCTTCTAACAAAAAAGCCAAAGCTATGAAAATACTTCAAATTTATTTCCCTCTCTCTAAAAAGGAAGTAAGCAATCAGCTGGGAAAATAATAGATTCATCCCAAAGTTAACACATAGAAAGCTAGGGAATAATCTAACTTTATGGCTACATTTCCCACAGAAACATGTAACTGGGCCAAACTGCACAAATACATTAAGATATATCTTTAAATACAGTACTTAGTACAAAATAAGTACATTCCAGTATGGTTAATGCATAATAGTGACGCTTCTCTTAAAAAAAAAAAAAAAAAAAAAA
>VYZW01036677.1:14182-26635 GCA_013401315.1 Balaeniceps rex
CAGTGTTAAGCGACTCTTTGGAAATAACACATCATCAGGAATAGATGTTGCCTCACCATCGCAAACTCTCAGCACCAAAAAAAGTTTGGTTAAAGATACGATAGTTCAAATTAAGTAATATGTGACGATCCACATCCAAGCAAGTAGGAAGCTTATGTACTCAAGTAGTAGGAAGCTTATGTACTCAAAGACTTTTACTAATCAATGTTAAGCTTAGTGTTTTTCAAGCAGGTACACTTGCCTGAAATCCAAGCTCTTGTTTCTGGCACACTTTCAAGGCAGAGG
Source organism: Balaeniceps rex (assembly GCA_013401315.1). Classification (NCBI taxonomy): domain Eukaryota; kingdom Metazoa; phylum Chordata; class Aves; order Pelecaniformes; family Balaenicipitidae; genus Balaeniceps; species Balaeniceps rex. Next base: position 14,468 of record VYZW01036677.1, read on the forward strand.
AAAGACAAGAGCAGGGTATGTGTAGAATTGCATTTGAAAGACTATCTCAAGAAAACTGGTTAGAAGTACCCAAGGCAGCAGCTGATTTTAACCATTCCTAACCACTGTCACCTGGGTCTCCTACACCAATCACTACCCAAGTGGAAACCAACTAATGGATACCAAGCAATATGCAAATATACCAAAGGCTGCATTAGCTTACAGTACATTCCTCCATGAAGTTAAAGGCCCTTTGAAAGACTTCAACTTCCAGGAAAGTGAATCACAGAAATCCATGTAGTCAGGATGCTGATGCAGACTTTGAAGAATTATCCACTGTAGAGACAGAAGAATCTCTAAATTGATATGCCTGAAGAGTACACAGGTGGTCCCCTAATCACTGCTTTCCCCCCACAGAAGTGGGAAGGTATCCCTCACCTTTTCATTGGAAAGGATTTACAAGTGAATTCGCAGAATTTCCTTCAGTTTTCTGTAACTTGGAGTTCTAACAAGGATATAAAAGTAAACTTTGAAAGACAGAATGCTTTAAGTTTAGGCTTCCTGCTAACTACCACAATTTTACTGGCATGCTTATAAAGCTGAAGTTCTGTTTAAACTGAAATTATCTTTTAATTTTTACATCTGTTGGCATTATTAGTGTCAAGTGTCAGTTGCATTTTAAAGTAGATGCTTGGCTGATATATTTGGAAGTGTTACACAATTACAAAACTTTATGATTAAGATAAAATACCTTGAATATACATTTCAAGATCATCCACATACCAGTCAGACCCAAGACACATGGAAGAGAATGATACCATTTATTAATGGCTGAACTTTAAGCCAATTCAGTGTCAAGGTGGACAAGATTCACCAGTCCCATAACAGTGTAAAGAAAAAAAAAAAAATATTTAAAGCATACTGAAAATGTCACCTCCACCTTGTCTCTCAACACTTCAAGCCAAGTCAAGTCAAGCTACTCTTAGAAAGCAACGACAACCCACACTATTGGAATACAGAAAAGCACACCATAAGAACAAAGGACAGTTTAACCCTCATATGTTGCATCACAGTCCAACAAAGAACAGTAGTAGACTGCAGATACTTTAGGAAAGGAGAGTTTGGGGCACAATCCACAGATACCCCATTTACCAGCAAGATTAGGGCTTACTGGTTTGAGAAAGGGAAAAGTCACACTCCTCGTACTGGCTCAAAATCAGCAGCAGATTGGCAAAAGTTTACAGTATAAGTAGCAGCTTTAACATGCTTTATACCTATACTAGCAAAATCCTAAAAGCCAGTCCAGTTTTGCTAGCCATTTTCACTTTCCAAGTGGAAAGTGGAAATGAGTAAATATTTCAAAAAGCATTTGATAAGTGACCACAAATAACACTCAATAAAGCTTTGGATGTAGATAGAGACACAAGAGAAACTATTTTCATATAGAAGCTGAAACATTACAAAAACATAGAAAAATTTAGGTTGAAAGCAATATCACAAAGTCTTCTGATCCAACTCTGTCCTCTAACTGAGGCCAAATTTGACACTATACCATCCAATATAAGCTCTGTCAGTCACAAGCAAAGTGTATTTAATTTACTCTCTTAACCACACACACTCTCATATCACACCTATGGTTCCAGTGTTCTGGGGATAAAAGCAAATATCAAAGAAGTGTTATGGCTGTTCCTTAAATGCTAGAATTTCACCAAGCTGCTTTCTTTACACATCTGAGAAACCACAAAAGAGAACAGGTAATGAATTGTAGGAACACCTTGCAAACTGAGTGTAAGTTTAAAAAAAAAAAAAAACAACCCAAAACAAAAACACAACCCACACACAACCCTGAGTAACAGACATTTCTTTACTGTTGAAAACATGTATCACAGAACATCAGTACTTCTATGGAACTTAAAACGTTCCCCAGACAAGTATGACCACATTTGTCCCTATTTATTAAGTGAAGTTATTAGTAAAAGAGAACTTAAGAGCAGGGAGAAACGTGCCACATTTTGTCAAGTAAGACTTCTGCTATTTCCTTCTTGCATCAGCAGATCTTGAATTTCTCAACTTGGGAGTACCTTTTTTTTCCCCCTCCCACCTTTCTTGGCATATATGGTTAAAACACACTAGATTCACCCTGCAGAGTTTATACCAACAAAATGCGAGCATACATAGACCACAAGTTTCAAGAAGTGCTAAATGTAAATGATTTAAAAATCTAATACATGTTCTGCAGATTAAGACAACAAGAACTAGGGAATGGATGCAACAGTTCATTATTTATCCTTATTCTTTTGCAGTACAAAGTTCAGTGAATAAATTGGGATTCAAGAGTCGCCAAGAAAGAATGCCGTGACTGAAAACTGCTAGTAGGATTATAAGAATTTGAAGCTGTCTGTAAAAGTTTATTTTCATCACATAGTTCATGCATACCTTGCTGCAGGAAGTCTTTCCTTATCTTCCACAACCAAACCCCAATTAAGATATAATTTCAAACACCTGTCTACTAGCAAGGCGCTGGGCATCTTTTGGATATCTAAGGATTTTAGGTTACAAAACAACTTTTTGCTCTCCCTTTCCCCCTCAAGAACTATTATGATCACACACAAGTCAGAAGAGAAATAGCTTAGAGAAAAAGACAGTGGGAAGACACGTGTCCATCACATCTGTAGGATTAGAAGGAAAATTTTAGTCGAATGATAAAGCAATAGAAAGTCCAAGTCCTGACTGTTGGCAAAACAGAACACAAATTTAATCCCTCTCCTCCCCTCAATCTTTGGGAAGGGGAAAAAAAAGTTGCAGAAATAATTATCCTCTCTCCAGAAGAGCAAACTAAAACCAGGACTTCTTAATCCTACATTTTAAGATTTACAAATCCTATGCTCATCAGGTATTTCCTTACTGTCTACTTCCTCCAGGTGCAGAGCAAGATTTCTACTAATTCTAAGCCAGCAGGTGGCATTAACATCTCATATACCCTAAGCAAACACAGCGTTAGTCAAATGCTGGATACAGGCAAGCTTACAAGCCCTGTTTAAGCCCCATACCTAACACGTAGTTTTCAATGACAATTTGTACAATGGCATGGAAAATTAACTACAGTCGTGCATGAAGCATTCCACTATCCACTCTGAGGAAATAAGACAGGATTGCCTTCTCCTGCCTGATGGTTGGCTGCATTTCCTGTCTCTCCTATCAGCACGACTCTGTCAGGTGTATGCTGAGGAACTCACATCAGAGCCTTATCCTAGCATGCAATAAGGCACTTAAAAGGTGTAACAGTAGGACTGCATTTTTAATTTGTACAATAAGCCTTTAGAGTAACAAAAGTGGGGATATGCCCCTCTTTAAATGATGATTTACTGCATAAGAAATTGGTTTGGAACTCAGTAGATATGGGTTCCTATTTTCTGCCAATTTTCAAAACTTCCTGTGCAGCTGCTGACAGGTACACGCGACTGCCATTAGTACAGGCAGAGAAAATACTTCCTTACCTCAAATAAATGTAGGAATAAAGTCCACTGAACACTGAGGTGCTTGTGTTCTTGTGTTATAAACTCCTAAATGGACATCCTATTTACAGGGGGTAGGAGAGGAAGAGGAAATCAGACCTTTAATACAAACAACACTGACTTCATATCAAAATCCACAAGAATAAAATGCAAAGTCAGTGCATCATTTCAACAATGGAAACAGAATTAGGAAAAAAGAAAAAAAAAAAAAAAAAAACCAACCAAAAAAACCTTTAAAACCAGAAATACATGGGGACATTTTTGCTTTTCTTTAACCTTGAAGTTCAAATAATTCAGAACATGACTTGAGAAGGCTAAAAAGAGTCCAGTGGACAGGTTTTTAAAACAGTCATTAAAACTTACTCTTCTTAGTACTGTATGGAAGGAGCACCTTCATTGCCCTGGAGCAGAAAGCAGAAATTAAGATCCGAAAAGGACTAGGAATCATTTTCTTCCGAGTATACGATGAAAACAGTATTAGCACATGCAGTGAACACACCAGCCACTTTTCAAAGCTATTGAATGAGTAAATTATAATACAAAATTTCACTTTTATTTAGTAAGAACTGGCAGTCTGAAGATATTGATCCCCTTTGCATAGGAAAGTTTATGAGATCATTCCCATGCAAATGAATGAGCTAGTGGAGACAGCTTTCAGTAACCACCCATCTTCCATACTAGAAATTCCAGCGTTTTCATGTAAATGCATGCTGGAATTTAGGTGGTTTTGATTTAACTCTACCCTTCCTTTTTTTTTTTCTTTTCCTTTTTTTTTTGGTCCAGTGGAAAAACTTGTTATAAGAATTCCAGGGTGTTAATGTTCTACAAGTCCACGTGCTGCTACACAAACCAAAAATAAACAGATATAAAGAAAAGCTGATACCTAAACAGTACTATCATTCAGTCACTTACCACTAAAGTCATAAAGTCTAGAATAAAATTTTAATCTTGGGCCTTCCTGTAACACCTGTTTTCTGATAATGCTTCAATTTCTTACAGGTAGCAAGTCTTGGACTATTTCTAGAGTTCACTTACCACTGCACTTCCTGCCCTGAGATATTTGAACAGAGACTCCTGTTCATCTACAAATATTTACTTGTCACCAGCCGAATATTATAGACCTTATGTCTAAAAACTCAATTATTCTTGTCCAGGCACTCTGAAGAGCTTGGCTTTTAGAATTTAAATTTCACCTTCTGGATTCCCATGTAACAAGCACCTCTGAAGGAAGTCCAAGATCATATGAATGGAGAGAAAGCAATAAGTGCTTCCACTGCATGAGAGAATCTGGGGGTAACAGCACAAGCCTTCACTTTTCCACAGTTCTTACTGTGAAGACTTGCCCCAGGGCCTGTGCTTAAAAACAGGGGAAATTGAGATGCATGCTTCCACTGAAGCCACAATGTAAAAGAAGCAGACAGTTTGCCTGCTACAGATGACCTTTACTACAAAGGGCTGCAGCAGATCTGCTGCATGAGCGGAAGGATCTTCAGTGCCCAAGAAAACCCCAGGCAAATGAGGGGATGTTTGTGGTCAATGTGTGTTTAGTAAGATACGATCTCTTTCAGGAATAAGGGAGAAGCTGCTATTTTCCTTCTTCACACATATAGACCCCTAGAAGTATGGAAGCACGTGCTTTGTCCCCCTGCTAACCAGTGCAACAATGTAATTTTGCTGGTATAACTTCAGACCTACAAAAGAATCGATGTTAACAAGCATTACAACTGAAGTTTTAACACCTTCTGGACTGCTTTGAGACATTTAATATTTCACACTAGAAGGGAGTACAGTCGACAGATCACATTTTAGCACTTGCTTCAAAAGACAAACTGGTAACTTAGCATTTTAAACCACAACAACTGACAAATTTAAAACTTACTTCCATGACATCATCCAGAACTTGGGTTTCAGAAAAGGCCTTCTGTTTCAAAAACCAATGAAGAAGCTAGGCCCAGGACAAAAGTGCTGGTCCCTAATACCTTTCCTTTTAGAAAGCATTAACAATATTGATATTACAGGAAGTTATTAAAAAGATACCAGTAATGTAAAAGGGAGTGATAAAAGACATATGACCACACATGCAGCTTAAATTTGGGGGAAAAAAGCGCTGCATTTTTTGCATACCAATTATTTTAAATAATAACCCTGGTCAAATTTCACTTTTCTCTCATGTACTTACACAGTCCTTGTATGTCTAGAAAACAAACACTAAGATGAAGAGGTATTTTCACCTGTAAATAGTAGTTAGATTGTTTATAAGATATACAGTATCACAGATGACTTCTGGCCTCCCAAGAACCCCTTGCTATAGGAAGGCAATGAAAAAAGCAAACCCCAAACCTCACAGTCTGATAAGGCTTTAAGTTATTTTGTGATACATAACAGTGTCGTGTCCCTCCCCCCCAAAAAAAGGGTATTTAAGAACCATTAAACTTCACCCCATTCACTGCACACAAGAAGCGATCAGTACTAATAACTGTACTTCAGGACTGTAATAGCCTGGCTTGAAAACCATTATTCTGAAAAACAGTATGTACTGAAAAATAAGGTTACCTAAGCAATGTAAGACACAAGCCAATAGGAAAAACAGATCTCTGGGTCTGTACGTTTGTACAAAGGCTAGAATAAGTGCTAACATCTGTAGCTCAGGTTCTTTTTCCCCGGCAGACAAGGATGCTGGAAGCCCGACGTGAATCCCAACCCAGTCAAAAGGACGTGCCCATGTGCTCGCCCCTCTCCCGGCTCGCACGTTTTCTCACCCCCACTCGGGACTACTTTTGTTAAGGACAGCACTATAAAACGTGCGGCCGGACAGCCACCGGCCACCGCTCACACCCCGCGACCCGGGAAGGGCCCGCTCCCCCGTCCGCGCGTTGAGGCCGGGGGCGGACGGGGAGCGCGGGGCTCGGCCCCGGCCTCCCAGGGCAAAGGAGGAGAGGGGAGGCTGCTGCTGTCGCGCCCCTCGGCCCCTGCCCAGGCCGCTCACTGCCGCGGGGCGAGCCCACGAGAGCCTCGGCGGGGGCCGGCCCCCCCTCCATGGGCAGGAGAGGCGCAGGGCGGCGCGAGCAGGCGGCTCTGGGCGAGCTCGCTGCTCCCGTCGCTGGGTGGGGGCTCGGGACGGCTCCCCCGTGAGATCTCACCTTTTAGAGAGGTCCATGAGGACCCCAGAAAAAAGCTTCTCTCCCAGCCGGAACGAGACCACCAGGGCGTCCTCGATGATGTGATCCAGGGTGACCCGCACCTCGGAGCCAGGCAGCAGCGGAGCCTCCGCCTCCCCTCCGGCGGGAGCCACGGGCACCGGGGACTTGGGCTCGACAGCGGCGGCATCAGCAGCATCCGGCTCCTCCTCCTCCGGCCGGGACGGCTCCTCCCCGGGCTCCGGCTCCGCGGAGCCCCCAGTAGCCGGCGGGCAGGGCTGCGGCTCCTCCTCGGGAAGTTCAGGGTGCCCAGCAGGCGGCGGGCAGGGCTGCGGCTCCTCCTCGGACTCCGGGCTAGGCGCTCCCCGGTGCTCGGCCTGGGGCGAGTCCACCTCCGGGGTGGAGGGCGGCAGCTTCTCCGTCCCCTCAGCTTCCGGCTCCTGAGTCCCGGCCGGGCTCCGGGCGAGCTGCACAGGCGGCGGCTCCTCGGCCTCGCCGGGAGCAACCTTCCCCCCGTCGGCCTCCTCCCCATCAGGCACCACCGACTCCACAGCCTCGGTGACGGCAGGGAGAGGGTCCGCGCCAGCCTCACTACCCGGGATAGGCTCCATCTCGGGCTCAGCTTCGCCAGCCCCCCCATCGCCCGGCACCGCTGCAGTCGCTGCCGCCTCCGCAGCCATGGCCGCCATTTTCTCTGCTGCTTCACCGCCGCCTCCCTCCAGCAGCGGGATCGATAACCACGGCCTTCCCCGCCCGCCTGGGAGGGAGAGCCCGCCCCCTAGCCTCGCATCCGGCAGCCTATTGGTGGGTGCGGTGCAATTTTCTACTTCTACTGGAGAGCGGAGTAGTCCGTCAAGCTCAGCGGGAACTTCTCGTTGGCTAGCGGGGACTTCATTCAATGAAGAGTCGGGAAGAGGAAGAAGGGGTGTGGCTTAGTGCTTTACAGGCCGTTACAGGTTAGAGGGGTTGGGCCTCTAGGGCTGCTCCGCCATCTCATTGGCGGAAGGAGGAGCTGCTCCCGCGGGAGGCTGGTAATTGGTGGCGCCAAACGTCCGTCGGGGGGGGGCGGGGCGGGGCGGGCGCGAGGCAGGAGCCTCACGGTGGCCGGCATGCACGCTGCGGCCGGCCGGGAGAGGGCGCGAGGGAAGATGGCGAGGGCAGGAGGGCGGCCTTCGAGGGGTTAGATCGCCCTGGAGCGGCACCCCCGCGGGAGAGAGGCCGTCTCTGCCTCGAGCTTGTACAGCGCCGCGCCCGCTGCCGCGTGGGTGCAGGCGGGGGGTGGTAGTGGTCTGTGGCTCTGCCTGCCCCCGTCCTGTGGGGGCCAGCGGGGCCCTTACTGGGGGGAGGGGGGTGAGTGAAAAACAGTGTGGTGAGCGGGTGGGTCGCTGGGAAGAGGGAAAATGTGAGGAAGGCAGAGGGCCTGGTGTCTTTTGTGAAGTAAATCAACACTTGAAAAGATTAAGTAGCGTGAATTGGGTACATCGGATAAAGGTGAAAAACGTAGTGTTGAAAAGGGGAGAAAAAGAGTTGACGTTTTCCCTGAAGATGTTCTGAATCAGTGATTTTTCTTCCCGTAGGATCAGTAGTTGCTACCGTGTGGGCATTTTTTCCCCCCCAGGTAGGAAATCTTGTATTTCCTAAACAAAAATTAATGAAAAGGGAAGGTTTTAGTCTGTTATATGCATTATTTTATATTTTGGGAAGCAGGGTCCTTTGTAGAAAGGAGGGATTTGTTTGAAGGAAGGATGGATGAGAAAGAAAAGGAGGAGCAACTGGAGACAGACAATAGTGATCTTAAAGCATGAATGGTTTTGTTCTTCCTAGTACCATTATGAGAGAGAGATTGTTCAGCAACAAATGAAATTTTCTTAAAAGTAACAAGTCAAATCTATAAGATGTTCTTTAAAAATACAGTATTCCTTTTCTTTCCTGTTAGTGACTTTTACTGGCAGACTTCAAAGTTGCTACCAACCATATACTTAAAATAGAAACAGAGCTACACCCCGGGTTGTCAGGTAAAAAACTTATCAATAACAGACATGAAGAACTAATGAAATTTTTGCAAGTGGTATGAAAAAAAATCCTTGGTCAGATTTAAGGCCTGGTGCTACACTCATCTTTTTTCTTTTCATTGTAGGAAAAGTGAGTTACATGTAGTTAAAGGATACAGTAATGCAAAGAATTTTTTTTTAGTAGTAAATGAGGACATGGAATAAATGTCTTCTGTAACAGCAAAAAAAGCTATGTATAACTGTATGCAAATAAAATGTGATCTTGCAAGCTGCTGTCTATAGGATTTTAGTAAGTAATAAAGGCATGGTTAACCTACTCTGTTGTCCTGATCATAGTGGTTTGACTTACATAACATACATAAAGACTCTTCCTTTTGTATCTGATAGTGGTTTACTTTGCATGGTGAACATAATGTTTGCGTTATTGGTGGTGTACAGTGTGTAAGGAACATATGGGAACAACAGGAAGAACAGCTAGACACATTTCTGGAGACAAATACATTAGAAATATAGTTAAAAGAATTTGCTGAAGATAAAACTGCTTGCTAAAGATAAAACTGCTTAATAAGTTTTTGTACATTTTACCACCATACCTGTTAAATCAATGGTTTGGTAGTGTGGGTGGGTAGAATAGAATGTGTGTATTGGGGGAAGGAGCAGTAGATACTGAATTACAAATTTATTTTTTTCCAGCCATGCTTGCAGCTTTGTCAGTCTGTATCACAGAGAAACAGCAGATGGATTCAGCGTATGATTTGTGGCTTAAAAGAAATCGGATTTGGTAAGCTTTTCCAACACAAGCTACCATTACTATTACTTCCTAAATAATTTTGAAACAATTTTGTTAGATCATATTTGTAAAAGATCTGTATTCCATATCCTGAGGCCGTAATGCTTTGAAAGATGGTAACGGTCTAGGCGCCCCTAAGGCTGAATATGTTCTTTGCCAGAATTCTGGAGAATACTGAGAGATTTGTGTTGCTACTGAGTTACCTTCATTTCAAAGCTATCCCTGTACAAGGATTTCAGTTTTAATTCAGATCTGAGACTTCAGGTTTTTCTATATGTTCTGCCAAGGAGTATGCAATAGTGGCTCTGGAAGGTTCACAGAAGTTGCAAATGGTTTGTAAACAGTTCTCATCTTGAAGGCTGGTATGAAAGAAATGGTCGTAGGAGTGGAAGGAGGACTCTGCTTTTCTTTCCTTTCATTATTTTTGTTCTGTGTGATTATGACAACATATGACATGTAGAAAAGGGAGATTTGTTTCCCAGAAACTTTTTACCTTATTCAGATGGGTCCTAGGACAGATTAAAGAAATATATTAGTGAAGATAGTTCATATGTAACGCCAGAACTGTTTTTACATTGTTCTCCTATGCAAAGAATTTCACTGTGCTTGGAGGTACTCCAACTGTACTGTTCTGCATGTTAGAGGTATGATCATCTGTTCGAATGCTGTTTTCCTTATTACTGTCTTGCACTAGTAGTAATCTATTTGTTCATCCCAAGACTAATATTGTGAGGAAAAGGCATCGCGTTGGCTAGAACGGCTGGCAGGGTACAGGAATATGTATTGTCTTTTTTTTTTAAATTATTTGTTTATTTTTTACTCAGGAGACGTGGTACTATATTTTAGAAGCTTGCGAACCCTTGCACTTAAATAGAAGTTTGCAAAAGCAAACACAGCTTTCACGCAGGGGAGGCCAGAACTGTCATGGTTCTTACTATAAAACAGCATGGCTTGTATAGATAGTTTGTACGGTTGGTGATGTTAATTGTGCTAGCCGGTCAGTTCAGTTAGCCACAGTTCATTTCTCTGGTGCTGCTGTGCAATGGCATAGAAGGATGGCAGTAAATTCTGAGCCTACAAGAAATTACCAACTAATACAAAGAGACTACTCAGCCCTTGAGCTGATGGGACATTAAGATCCAATAGCTCAACCCAGCAGGCTTTTTGTTATGTTAAGTTCAGACATGTAGAGGATGGGCGTAAAATGGAAGATTTCCTCTTGCAAAACTTCAGCGAGGTTAATGCTTACTGAAATCCACCTTGCTTTTCAGCAGGTGTTACTTATGGCAGACAGTTACCATTAAAATGCTAACTGTCATCTTTTACATGTACTGGAGTCCCCAGCCATCCTTGTGCTAAGCGTAGGAGACAAATCTGGGTGTATGGCTTGTTAACACTCTGAATTGTTTCATTGCAGTAACAGAGGAGACTATGTGCTTGACCCAAGCAGTTTAAACTACTAGGGGGTCTTAATACAGAATGTAAACAGCTCTCTTGCAGTATCGTTTGCATGTTGAAGGGTGCTATAAGTGCTTTTAAAAAGCGGTAAATAAGGACATTTATATACCACTCTAATGGCCAACAGAAATAGGATACCATAGGTAAGCCTTAAATGAAAGTGTACCAACAGTAGGCATGTAGATGCAGGATGAAACTTGTAAGTTTAACAAAAATGCGCTTGCTATGTAATTTTTTTCCATCCCAAATTCCTTTGATCACCATTTAATTTCTATTTATTTTAACTCTAGCCTGTAATCTTTTTAGGATAGGGTTTGTCTTTCTGTGGCTGGTTTGCATAGTGATTGGCATAACTGGAGCCTTGTTTCCATCCTGGAACCTTTAGAAACTGCCAAAATACAATGAATGAAGTTACTGAAACAAATTGCACTAACACATTTTCTTTAGATTAAAATGAGTCTTCATGTGTTCAGCAAGTGGCAGAAAGGACAGAAGTAGAAAGAAGAAACTATGAATTCGAGAGAGGAAGTGATGCAATTGGAGGGAATTAAAATTATTAATTCGAAGGCAGGAAAAATGCAAAGCTCTATGAAGATGTGTTAACAGCATATTGGCAGGCTGGGTAGCTGAAGAAGTTGTAGTAGGTTTGGGTTGAGTGAGTGAACGGATGTGATGTGGTTGCATGATGCCTGTAAGAAGTAGATATGATTGTATCTGTATGCATGGGTATACACGGGTGAAAGAATTGTTTCTCTGTGTGTAAGCTGGGACATGGTAAGGATTGGGTCTGGCAGACTTGAATGTTTAAAGGCCTGTACTGCTCAGTATTAGTGATACTGATTTGTTCTGTCATGACCAAAATGTATTATTGCACTGACCTAACTATGAATAGAAAATCTTGAAGTCTGTGAATAGTCATAGCATGTATGTGTGTTTCAATAAATAAGTGCATTGGGTTAGGGTGTTTATAGCTTAAGATGATGTATAGTGGTAACATTGTTCTCTGGGTATCAAGTTCCGTAAAAGTGCGCTACCATGAAAGAGCCAACACAAAATGCAAGGTTGTAATGGAACAATATACACAAATGGAGTATAATCAGGGTTGCAGTGAAGCCAAAGTGCATGATTGCAGCATATCTACAAATACTCAGTTTCCTTGAAGCTAAGTTAGCTACCAATAACAGTGAAACTGATGGCAGTCTCCAGAATGGGCTGCACCCTGGTAATTGCCTAGTATCTGGGATTTGTGGTGTTATTGGTATCCAAGCTTACACACA
>VYZW01036678.1:7305-43295 GCA_013401315.1 Balaeniceps rex
TAGTGCATTACTTAATAGTGCATGCAAGAAATGTTGACACATACCCACTGTAAAATCACCTCTATATTGGTATTTCACCTAGAGTATGGGAGCTGGTACACTAATTTGATTAAATTCCAGGTTTTCCTATTAGTGACCTGAGAAGAAAGAGAGAAGGGAGTGGCATTTTACAGGGAAACTGATGGGTAAGCACTACTGGAAATGAAGGAAGAAAGAAAAGGAATGAAGACTGGATAGGAGCAGTGATGTGCAAATGCGGTGAAAAACATGAGAGTTGAGGAGTGTCAGGAAGTGGTAGTGGTTACCGGTACCCAGTGGAATACTTGCTGAACTTTTTGCCTCACATATTTGGGAAAGAGGGAAGATAGTATCAGAACAAGGCAGGGAAACAGACACAGACCACACCACAGCTGCTGGGACTGTCCCAGAAAAGGAGAGTCTTTAATGTGCTGATGACTGAAATTCATTAAATAAATAGAACATTATTAGAGTGGATCATTTTTGTGACAAACAGAAATAACATATTGTAGATCAAAGGAACAGAATCTCAGAATCACAGAAGGGTTGAGGTTGGCAGGGACTTCTGGAGGCCATCTGGTCCAACCCCACTGTTCAAGCAGGGCCTCCTAGAGCCGGTTCCCCAAGACCAGGTCCAGATGGCTTTTGAGTATCTTCAGGGATGGAGACTCCACCACTTTTCTGGGCAATCTCTGCCAGTGCTTGGTCACCCTCACAGTAACAAAGTGTTTCCTGATGTTCAGAGGGAGCCTCCTGTGTTTCAGTTTGTGCCCATTGCCTCTGGTCCTGTCACTGGACACCACTGAAAAGAGCCTGGCTCAGTCCTCTTTGCACCCTCCCTTCAGGTGAGATNTTTTCTGCTTTTTTCCCTTGTATGTTGAAAAAATATATATATATATAATTGCATTTTCAACAAAGAATTTAAAGAAATACTTAAATCTGATTTATTTCAAGCAACGAGCTTCAGTATTATACTCTGGAGATAAGAGGTAGTAAGTACCCCAAACCATCTGATTTGCACACTTTCATCTGAAGAAAAGGGTAAGCCATGGTATCAAAGGTCACACTCCTCAGTTATTCCATTTAAATTGGAATGATTTGTTATATGGTAAACTTTTTATCCTTTTTGTTATATCTGTGTAAAGCGGGCAACAGATACTCGAGCCTGAGTGGTCAGTCAGGCTCCATTGCAACAAAAACAATAAAACAATGTTTGAGGGGGCTCGGGTCTTTGTTTTGCTGGGGTTTTTAGAGAATGTTTCATATGGATGACTTAATCTCTTTCTATCTCCTTAGATCATCCTAAACAAATTTTCTTCCCTTCCTGTAAAATAAATATATATCATTAGTGCCTCATCAGTCAATTATTTCCCTTGAAAAATTTTATTTGATGTTTTTTGAATTCATGTAAATTTTTCTGTGCCTTTCTGATAGGGAAACGGTCAGAACATTTTCCAAAGACCAGTAGCCCTAAACAAATTTCACAAGTGTTTATGTTTGTATTAGCCTTCACTTATGCCAAAAAGAGCAGTCTTTCTTGCTGTTTTGTCACTCGTTATCTTGCAAGTGTGTGTGTGATGTACTACTTTGTGTAGAAATGCACAAGTAAATTTAGGTTTATGTTTATATTAGAGAAGATGCAGCTGAAGAAATACATCTTGCATTTGAAGTGCAATGTAATGAAAATAGTAGTTCATTTTATGGTCCCCATCAATTCTCAAGAAAGCTCTGCACAGACCACAGAGAATCTGCTCTACTGTGGCAGTAGAAAGGGCCATTGTGTTTGAGGAATAAAGTTGTCAATCACATTCTTCCCCTCTTCAGCATAGGCAACTTTAAAGAATCTTGGTATTCAGCAATAATTGTTTGAAGCCAAAATTGCAAAGAGGGAAAAGGGAAAGAACCTTTTTCTTTTGACTTTTTAATCTACCTTTGAAAAGGAAGAGCATATGTAAGAAGCTCAAAATATGAATTTTATTCCGAGACAGCTCTTACAACGAAAAGAGGTCTTTTCTTGATCTCCAAGGAATAAGATAATGTTGTAGCAGTCTTACTCAGGCAGGAAAAAAAAGGGTAAAAAATGTACCAGCAATGCAAATGCGTTGTAAGAAATTATGTGAATTTAAAAATGAGAGCAAACAAAAGAAATGTCCACAGCCCAAATCAGTAAATATTTTGAAATTTGCATTTCCTATACTGAGAACAAAGGGAAAAAATGCAAACAGGAAAGAATGAAAAATAAAGATATAGAAAAAAAAATCAAATCATTTTGAAGTGACACTGAAAATAGACAAAGAGGGTATAGTATGAATAAAAATAATACCTGAAAACTCTGAACCTAACTTTATTTAACACCTATTAAAAGCATCAAAACTGAAAGATATAGATGATGGTAAGGGCATATGGAGTACACCACTATTCTGCAAGAGCTAGTGGCAGACAAAAAGTCTTAAAAATAAGGTTTTACTATTTCTGTCAAAAAGAAGCCATTGTAAGAAAGGCTAGGGAATTGAACGAGATAATTTTTCAAGGGAATAAAATACAAATATATCACAGGATCTCTGTTTCAACCCTAGAAATGAGAGAAGAATAAAAAAAAAAGCAAATCCTGAGAGATGAGAGGTCTACTTCTGTGGTTTCCCCAACAGGCACCTTTTTGTATATTATGGACAATCTCACAATATGAAGGACTTGGAAGACAGAGAAATTGCAGAGGGAGAATTCTAAAAATATTTTCCCTGGTTACATGAAAGAAAACCAGAGGAGGTAGTAAGTAGCTCAAACCAGCAGTTTGAGCTTAAATTTTAGGATGGAAAAAACAAAAATATTTTATATTGCATAAGATCCTTTGACAGAGATACACAGAAGTTACCTTAAATTCTTTCAGTGAATGATTTGTGTATCTAAATATCTTCTTTTTAGTGTGGTGTGGTCCCCAGGTGTCTTTTTCTTGATTTGGCAGTCAGATATATGCATATATATCCTTGCAGAGCTACATTGACTGATGGTTGTTTACTCCTAGAACATGCAGAACATTGTAATACTTTTCACACACAGAAAATAAGTCTCCTCAGTAGGAGTATTTTACATCCAAATTGTATGCTGAAGACGTAACTGTTATTTTGTCTATCTTTAATCTGCTAGCAAATTGCCATCTTTCTGTACTGATCCAACTGCTAGATGGCCATCGTCTGCAATGTAAATTCGTAAATGGTATGTGGAAACGGTAGTGAAATTTGTTAAGAGTAGCAGAATTTAATTCCCAATTCTCATTCCATTTATCTCTGTATTTTTAAAAGCTCCTACTAATGCGTTCTTTATGTAATTAATCATGTTGACACAGTTCAAAGCAGATTACTTAAATCTTGGTTGTGAAGTAAAGAGTTGGTGAACTCTCGCTTGCTGTAGCTTCAGTGAAGTTAATGGAGAATTGAATGTGCTATGCAGCTCCTCCGTGTAATACCTTACAGGACTTGATCTTGAGTTTGTAAAACATTTAACAGAAATTATTTTAGTATATATCTAGTGTTCACTGCTAAATGATCTCCAGATTGCTGCTGGAGAGTGTATTAATTATTCTTTAACCATTGTAGGAAATACACATATTCCAACAAAAACTTTTATTTTTGTCACAAGTAATTCCTAGTAAATATGAAAACAGTATTTTACTTAATTAAGAAATAGTGGTATGTTTCTAAAAGTTGAACTATGTGATAACATTCGTAAAATCTAACTTATATAAATGTTCTGAAAGTGTACTATTGAAAGCAGATCAGCAGTAACATTTTAGAGATCCTGCGAGCACATGGAGACCCAGTTTTGCCCACTGTAATCATGGAAGCTGCTCA
The DNA here is from genome assembly GCA_013401315.1 of Balaeniceps rex. NCBI lineage: Eukaryota > Metazoa > Chordata > Aves > Pelecaniformes > Balaenicipitidae > Balaeniceps > Balaeniceps rex. The sequence goes on from VYZW01036678.1 coordinate 11,172, forward strand.
CTGTAGAATAATTAGGCCATATATATGAATCTTTGCAGAATCTGGGGACTAATCTGATATTATGATCACAAAAACTAAAACTGTATAAAGCATCAGTCTCGCAAAAGTATGTGTCTCTTTTCTGGTGCATGATGGCATTGAAAGCAGTGGAATGTAAAGAAATTTGTTTTATTGCCAAAACAAAATAAAAAACTCTAAAAAGTGATAAAAATCGTGACCATGTGTTCCATTAAACAATTTGATATTGAAGCTCACATTTGCTATTAAGCAATGGAGTACAGGAGATACCAAAGATACTCTGATACTCTGAGAAACCAAAGAATTCCACCAAGGGTGGAAGAGGGAAAGAAGGAAAAGGTGATAATGAAGCTACAGATACTATAGAAATAAGAATTCCAAAATTGGAGTTTTTACAGTGTGTTTTGCCGTCTTCCTTAAAGAGAGGAAAGAAATAAACTGATTTCAGAGTTTATCTGTGGACTGCCTCTATAAGAAAGAGCAAAAGGGTATATGTTAATGTTCATGCATCTTTCAGCTGGCAGCTATGAAACTTGGGGAGGGTGCCTTAAATTTTGAGGATGATATCTTTGACACTGACTAAACTTTTTTATTTTTCAACTTCTATATTGGCAGTTACATCCAACTTATCAGGCAAGCCAGGAGTGTAATCTCTGTAATCATTCCCATATGTTTTTGTTCTTTTAAGCATTGTCAATTAAGAGCATTTTGATCGTTCTGTCTCTAGAGCCTCTCACTCAAAACATTAGTTCAACATGTTACTCTTCACAGAAAATGTGCTAGCTGAAAAGACAGACTAGTGCTTAAAAGGTATTGAAACCTGCAACATGTTACAAAGACTTTTTCTCTATTTTAAGGTAAGCCAGAAATTTCTTTCAAGAAGTGTTTTGGGTTTACCTAAGAGCCACATGGGATGTCACTTCAGTGTGCACAAAAAATGGTGATATTTCTGAAGCATTAAGATTTCAATCAGTCACAACTGCTACTTATTTATTGATATTTCCCTGGCATTATGAAAAACTGTCCATTTTACAAGTCAATCGACAATTTTTAATCACAGTAGACTGACACGAGTCATCAGTTTAATAGTCCTAAATTTTGGCATATCAGTAAACATAATTTCTCACCCATTTTTTCATAGTTTGGTCTATTCTATAAAGTTTTTAGATAACTTACAAGATAGTATCAGCAATGAAGACATGGGATACTGTTTTGATATGCCATGTAACATACAAGACATTATAACAATACAACACTAAAGATAGAAGATAGATAAGGAGATTGAAAATTCAAAACCAAAACCAATTGCAGTATACAGATGATTGGCTTTCTTTCCATTACAGAATAAAACTAACATTTCTATTGAGTATAACTAAGAAGGAAACCTGTTCTTCAGGTATTACTGTGAATTTTTCTGGAAAAACAAATACATTTTTAAAAACTGTTCAGTGTTTTTTCCATTTGCAGATCTTTCTGTCTACATGTGACTACTATGCAGTTACTACTATGCTTTAGTGCATTTAAGGTACTCTAAGTGCTTAAATGATGGTAACTTTAATAATAAAATACTTCTCTTATCTGTATCAGGCACTAGTGTTTGGTTTTATCTACAAATTTATTGTATTATATATCACTGGTTTTGTTTGAGGGAAGAGCGTAGTGAAAGACATGAGACTTTTTTTGCAAAAAATGTTAACATTCGCTCTCCTAACTCATCGAAGTTTTACCAAGGCTTTTTAAGTTGACTGTAGACTTCTGCATTACTTTGAAATTCATCCATTTTTATGAATGCTTATCAGTACTATCAGCAGTTCAAAGCCAAGGTATCTGGCAGTTCTGAAGCTGGCCTTTGCTGATCTGAAAGCCAGACAGCTTTGCCTTCTCTTATGTTCCTCTCCAGGGCTGTCCTCTGTGCTTGCTTACCCTTGGGAGATGCCAAGGGCTGCGTGTTTCCCTGTCCTGTTGTGCAGCTGGGCTCACTGAGTAAATCTAACCCAGCAAGTGGTTTCTTAAGCATGGTAACAAACAAATCTTGGAGCAAACCCTACCCACAGGAGGTAGAGGTGTGACCAGGGGAAAAAAAAAAACAAAAAAACAACAGGACAAAAAAAGAAGAAGAAAAGTTCTGTGTATCAGATGATTGTGTCACAAGTATAAGCCCCTGACACGGGTTATAGGTCTTTAAGCTTCTTTTGCTTGTGTGCATATGCTCCTGGGTTAGACTGTGGTAGCTGGTGTAATGCACACAGTTTGTCTGGTTCCTGGGTAGCCTGCTGCCCTCAGGCTTGCAGTGCCCCTCGGGATCACCCCAGTGCAGCTGGGTGCCACACCTAGCACATCCTCTGGCTTCCCCCTCTAGGCTTGGGAAAGTTTGGACAGCCTTGGAAGGCAGCTGCTCTCAAGCAGTGTTTCTGCTTCTGGATCCCTCTTCCTTCTCCTTAGCAGTATGAGGATTTTAGAGATATCTTTCTGCTGTTTCCAGACAGAAAAGTCTGAATTGTCCCCTAACTATTTTTGAAAATGTATATTCTATAACAGGCTCTTTGGATTTATCTTTCCATAAAAGTAACAGAAACATGTTACTAACTGTAACATTAGCTAAAGAGTGGTTTATCTTCCAACTGTGGTGATACTTAGGAACCTTTTACAATGGATAGGGTTAAAAAACATGCACTACAGTGCAAGCAACGAAATTAGAAAATACATTATTAATTAAAAGGCATATTAAAGGCCTTGGTTCTTGGCCATGGAAATAAAACCCTAAATATAATAATGTCTGTGTTGGAATTTAATAATGTCTGTTTATTAATACTGATATTGCATTGGGACAGAACAGGACAATGCTGGAGATCAATTTTTGCCTATTCATTTAGGTTATGATAATGTACTGATTCCATTAAATGCCACTGATAAAAATATTTTTAGATGTGGCACAATGTAGCTTGAAAGTAAGGTCAAAATCAAATTAATATTAAATGAAATTAATATTAACTAGTATTAACTTGAATCATCTGAACATAAAACAACCATACTGCAAATGTTAAAATACAAGCAGTGAAATGTTAGATGTGTAAATATATGCATATTATACACTGAGTTTTCATATACAGCAATGAACTTCCACTTTTATTGAAGCATTTAGAAGAATGAGAAAGGATCAATAATCTATAGCCCTATATTATAAAGGACTGAAAGGAAATAGTGAATGAACTTTTAGCTGTGAAAAACTTGCTGTTAAATATTTCTATTTTAAAAATTCTTTAAAGATCAGCTGGTTAAGTCTTCCTTATCAATCATAATTTTAAATATTGTTATGGGTTTAGATCATGCTTTTCTGCTACACCAAAAATGAATATTGTAAAACCAGTACTTTTCTTATCACGTAGATCTGTTCTATGCATGCATATAGCTATGTCTGGCTCTTTTAATAATAATGCAAGTTTCTGCTATTTTTTTCCTATTCTTATTGCTGATCCTATAGAGCCAAGAATTTGACTCGATGGTCTTCAGCACAGCCAATTGAGAATAGAATTTCTTACCACATGAGAAATAAGAGAGTGGCTGGTTCATTGTGCGACTCTCTTGAATGCAGAGGTATTGCAGGTGCCTAACTTGGAGAATATTTTTATTATTGTCAGTATAAGAAAGGAAAAAGAAAGGACTGGTCTAGTTTTAAGAGATCTAGCTTAGTTTTGCAGATTCAAAGAAAAATTTAGATTGAAAGCCCTCCTCAAGGCATGCCTTACTTCAAAATTAAATTGCATTGCTTAGGACTTTGGCCAGTTGAGTTTTGAAAATCTTCAAATCTTTTGAAAATGCCACTGTAGTATGTCTCTGAGGAACCTGTCCCAGTGCTTAACCTCGTTCCCTGTAAAAAGCTCCCTCCTTATGTCCAATGAGAGTTTCCTTTATTGTCACTTGTGACCACTGTCCCATCTTGTTGCTGTGCACCTCCGAGGAGAGCCTGGCTCTGTCTCTTCTACTGCTCCCTTTCTGGTACTAGCAGACTGCAATTAGATCCCTGCTGCACCTTCTCTCTCTTCTCCAAGCAAAACAGACCCAGCCCATGCAGCCTCTCGGTGTATATTAGATCTTCCAGCATCCAAACCAACTCAGTGGCCATGCCCCAGCTCTGAATATCATCCCATCCCTACAGTGCATTAAGCACTCCCTCCAATGTGGTATCATCTGTCAACTTGCATATTGTTCATGTTGTTGACAAAGATGCTAAAATATATCTGGACCAATATCGACTCTTGAGAAACGTAGTTCCTGGAGTCTTACAGTCTAGTCAGACTTCCACTACCTCGTGGTCCATCCAACCCATAAGTCCTTAGTTTGGCTATGAGGATGCTGTGGGAGACTGTGTCAAAAGCCTTGCTGAAGTCAAGGAAAGATATCTGCACTGCTCTGTTTGTCTACATCTGGTCGTTTCATCATAGAAGACAAGTTGGTCAGGCAGGATTTGCTCTTGGTAAATCCATACTTGCTATCCCAAGTGAGGTTATTACTGTCCATGAGCCTGGAAATTTTTTCTAGGAGGGTTTGCTCCAATTTGGTACGGATTGAGGTAAGGCTGACCAGCCTTGTAGTTCTGTGGATCTTCCTCCTTACTTTTTTGGTAAGATGGACATGGTTTGCCGTTTTTCAGTTGCTGGGGAATTCCTCTGCTTGTTTAATAGATAGCAGGGTGTATCTCCCCAGTGATGGCAGTCACTCCACTTAACACTGCTGGATGCATCCTGTCCCATTTTGTATTTCTCCAGTTTACCTACATACCTCTAACAAGTTTGAAAGAACGAGAGATTGGAAAGATGGGACATTTTATCAGTAGATTGAACAGAGTTTCTTAAAAATTACTGAAAGACAGTAAATGAAGATTACCAAATACAGGAGCCATTAACCATTGGTACAAACTACCAAGGGAAGTGGCTGATAATCCATTTCTTGAATTCCTTAAAGCAAAACTAGTACCTTCCTGGACCACATGCATTAATCAAACATCAGTCGTTAGGCTTACTACCAGAGAAAGTGAGTGGAGTTTTTTGTCTTGTCTTGCACATGACTCTCTTATCTAATTGTTCCTTCTTGGTTAGAATCTATGGAGTTGCCACTGTGATCATTTCCTCAGAGGGAGCCACTCTTCAGTAGTTTTGATTTAATGGTAGAAGGAATCAGAGGAGTAAAACAATAAAAATAGTTTATCTAATATTATACCAAAAGAGAACTGACAGATTCTACTTTGTGAAAAACTTCTTTCATTTTGGAAGATATGGGCTCAAGAGCAAAGTACTTTAGCAAGTCTTTTTACGGGAATAAGGCTTTATACGATGTGTGTTTCCTACACCTTTAGTGAACAGATGGGTAGTAATCGATTATGTTTACAACTGGGGCACTAAAGAAAATGTTGTCATTTTTTCCCCTGCTAGCCATTTATCTATTTAATTCTTTGACAGAACAGAGGAAATGTAACTAAATGTTCTGTTTTAATTAAAATGAAAGTAAATTTATTAGTCAGGGAAACTCTGTGTTCTGTTTATGCTTGGGGAACAGAGCAAACATATGTCTCTGCTTCATTGTTTGTCACGATCTAGCATGAGGTTATTTCTTGTTGCTTATTTGGCCTATGGAACAGATCATACTAGTGATATTCTTCATTTTTATTAATTCTAAAGAATTCTAGTGAGCAGTAATAAGTAAATGGCAGAAGAAAAGCACATCCTGAGAAGCATTCCAGTAGGAGTTGTTTTTAAAAAAATCTAAATAAATGGCAGTTACAATATTTCCTAAATGGGAGCATGTAGTTGGCTGGTGGAACTGGAATGTTTCTTCAAGTAAAACCAAGGAGAATAAGAATCAATTTGTTTCTTGACTGTTGTTTCCATTTCTTTAGCTGTCTCATTGTGAGGCTAGAGGAGTACAAGGTATGTGTGTGGGGCATTCTACCTTGGTGATATCAGAGATTTATCTCCACTGGAATTTTAAAACCTTCAGTAAAATCTTACGATTTCCCACTTGTGCTAAGCACACCGGAGGAGGACATACTAGCACCTGGCCTGGCACTGCAGAATAGGAAGGATGCTGTGCCTACAGTGGGGGAGAATCCCCATCAGCTACAGTGCATTGAGGCTGCCCCTGTGGACTACGCTGTATGTTCTTTAACCTTGCTTTCTCATTTGACACTTCTAAATGAAAATGCTGTCAATCTAAGCTTTCAGAATTTGGAAGTGACCAAGAAGTTTATCCTTTGTTTCACTTCCCCTCAGTTTCTTCCTCTTTCAGAAATCTACTCAGATTTATCCTTTTTCCTGCTCTAATCAGAAACTAGGTTAATCCAGTTAATAGAAGCACGAGGATTAGACATTAATTGACTCTACAACCCTGTACTAAATACAGTTGTCCCACAAGCTCTGGGTGATTCAGCAACTAAGAGCTCTGCTAAATAGTTCAGTAATTTTCAAAATTCAACTTTGGTCCTATGTTAGTGCGCAATATAATTACAAAATATAACTACTACAAATATAGTGCAAATTTGTCCCTGTGTGGCAAAGAAGGCCAACAGCATCCTGGGCTGCATTAGGAAGAGCGTCACCAGCAGGTCAAGGGAGATCATCCATTGCCTCAGCTCTGGTGAGACTCATCTGGAGTGCTGAGTCCAGTTCTCGGCTTCCCAGTACAAGGCACACGTGCATGTACTGGAGCAAGTCCAGTGAAGGGCCACGAAGATCATTAACGGATTGAAACATCCATCATATCAGGCGAAGCAGAGAGCTGGCACTGTTTGGCCTGGAGAAGAGAAGGCTCTAGGGAGGTCTTAGCAATATGTATAAATACCTGATGAAGGGGTGGGGGTAAAGAAGAGGAAACCAGACTCTTCTCAGTGGTGCCCACTGACAGGGCATGAAGCAATGAGCACATAATTGTTATATTTAAACATGTTGTTGATCCTGTACATTTTTGCAAGGAGCAAAACAGTATCTGGACGCATTCTCACATTGGCAAGAAGTGGTAAAAAAGAGTAGCCAGTACGACATGCAGATATAGTACAGGGGAGGCATGGAGGACTCCTGGGAATTACAGACCTGTCAGCCTCACCTCTGTGCCTGGCAAGATCATGGAACAGATCCTCCTAGAAGCAATGCTAAAGCACATGGAGGACAGGGAGGTGATTCGAGACAGCCAGCATGGCTTCACCAAGGGCAAGTCCTGCCTGACTAACCTGGTGGCTTTCTATGATGGAGTAACTGCATCAGCAGACAAGGGAAAAGCAATGGATGTCATCTATCTGGACTTCCAAAAAGCCTTCGACACGGTCCCCCACAACATCCTTCTCTCTAAATTGGAGAGATATGGATTTGATGGGTGGACTGTTCGGTGGATAAGGAACTGGTTGGATGGCTGCAAACAGAGGGTAGTGGTCAACGGCTCGATGTCCAAATGGAGACTGGTAACAAGTGGTGTTCCTCAGGGGTCCGTACTGGGACCAGTGCTGTTTAATATTTTCATCAACGACACAGCGAGATCAAGTGCACCCTCAGCAAGTTTGCAGATGACACCAAGCTGAGTGGTGCAGTTGACACGCCTGAGGGACGGGATGTCATCCAAAGGGACCTGGACAGGCTGGAGAGGTGGGCCTGTGCAAACCTCATGAGGTTCAACAAGGCCAAGTGCAAGGTCCTGCACCTGGGTCGGGGCAACCCCCGATATCAATACAGGCTGGGAGATGAGGGGATTGAGAGCAGCCCTGCGGAGAAGGACTTGGGGGTACTGGTGGATGAAAAGCTGGACATGAGCCAGCAGTGTGCGCTTGCAGCCCAGAAGGCCAACCGTATCCTGGGCTGCATCAAAAGAAGCGTGGCCAGCAGGTCGAGGGAGGTGATTCTGCCCCTCTACTCGGCTCTGGTGAGACCCCACCTGGAGTACTGCGTCCAGCTCTGGAGCCCTCAGCACAAGAAGGACATGGAGCTGTTGGAGCGGGTCCAGAAGAGGGCCACAAAAATGATCCGAGGGCTGGAGCACCTCTCCTACGAGGACAGGCTGAGAGAGTTGGGGTTGTTCAGCCTGGAGAAGAGAAGGCTGCAGGGAGACCTTATTGCGGCCTTTCAGTACTTAAAGGGGGCCTATAGGAAAGATGGGGACAGTCTTTTTAGCAAGGCCTGTTGTGACAGGACAAGGGGTAATGGTTTTAAACTAAAGGAGGGGAAATTTAGGCTAGATAGAAGGAAAAAATTTTTTACAATGAGGGTGGTGAAGCACTGGAACAGGTTGCCCAGAGAGGTAGTGGAGGCCCCATCCCTGGAAACATTCAAGGTCAGGTTGGACGGGGCTCTGGGCAACCTGATCTAGTTGATGATGTCCCTGCTCACTGCAGGGGGGTTGGACTAGATGGCCTCTAAAGGTCCCTTCCAACCCAAAGCATTCTACGATTCTATGACTCCTAAATTCCGGTGAAGATTCTATAACAAAAATTACCAAGTTTTTCCTTAACATAGCTTTAGCATGTTTCAGCATTATGGTTTCAGTGGAAAGGATATTCTCACTTCAATAGAAATCTCATCATCATCTTGTAACATTTTAGAGTTCTCTTTTTTGATCTGCTGTTAGCCTACTGAATGTTGAGTCTGAGAGAAGCAATTTCTTTAACTTAGTACAGATAAAAAGTACATAATATGCCCCAGAAATAATGTCCTTTAGGATGATATTATGAAAATCTGTCTTTAGAATGTCCCAGGAGCTTTTTCCTGTTAGTATTTACCTACCTCTAAGCAAAAATTTATTAAAGCTCCTGTTACAGTGGGGAAGAAGGCTGTATCTCATTACCAGCTGTAAGAGTCATCAAATTCCACCAAATATAATGTTCATAATTTGAAATCAGATATCTTTGTAATCAGCTGATATATTATATAAAAACAGAGTATCTAAATAACAATTTGCAACAATCCAGAGAGAACCTCGACCTGTGAGGATTTAGTATCAGCCTGTGAATGAAAAAAAGACTATTTTTGAAACATGAGGATAGTTTCCTTACCAGGTTTAAACTTACAAAAATGCTGCCTATTGCATGTAAACCCTATATAGTTACTAGGAAGCATCCCATTTTACAGTGGTCACTGCAATATGTATAGTTACAGGGTTATATTGGTTTCCTAGGAAACATCCCAATTAAGCAAGTTTCTTGATTGAATGGTGCCTATTACATATGCTAGTGTGAAATTCCACAGGATGGGCAGAAAGGTCTACTGATGTCTGAGTCAATCACTTCATTGCCTTTAGCTGAGTCTTCTTTCTTGTCTTTCCCTTGGTGGTGTGATGCAGAGGCAGAGATTGAAACACCACGCTACCCTTTTGTTGCCCTTTATATATTTTCTGTGCTTTCCTGCATTTGGAGATAGACTGATTAGCTCAGAGTTTTATGGTAACAGGTAGCAAAATGCCAGGTATTATCTTGTTTTCTCCAAGTCCTGTCAGTATGTTTTACCTGTCATTTCATGCAATACTAAAGGCAAATGACTATATTATCACAAGTTTTCTGTGACTGGCAACTGTTATTGGCATCATATATCTAGGAACAGCTGTTGTTGTTTTATTAGAAAATACTCCAGTGATGCTTAGTGTAGAAGGAGCCAAGGCAGTATCAGCAGCATCACCATTCCCTCTGCATTAGTATTGTGTAGAATTTGCTAACCTGATATTAAAAATTTATTTTTTCTAATTGACTATTTTAAATTTTTAGAGGAAATACACGGCTTAAAGAATATTCAGAGAGACTATATGCAAAACGAATTGTCTTAATCCTATTCCCTCTGAATATCTGTGCACATTACCAAATTAAAAAAATAAAATACAATATACAGCAGGCATGATCTAGGAACCCTGGTGAGAGTCTTCATCAGGAACATGAAGGTGGCTCAGTTGTGTGTTCAGCCACTAGACAGAGTTGAAAATTTCTGTCCCACCATTTTGTATCAGAAAATGTTGTTTGGATAAAACCGAAAATTTTGACTGCTATGATCAATTTTGGTATGATTTTCTATTAGAAATCTAAAGATAGAAAAGCAGCAATATTCTGAATGCATTTGATTTCAAAATTATTTTTGCGTTTTCATGTTTTATTACTTTTAGGTCCTCTTCTACATAGAAATAGCAGTGATATAGTGAGTTAATTACGTCCAATTGCAGTGCATCATCAAACAATAGACGTTATTTTTATATCCTACTTGACATATTTTACTTTTAAACTCTTTAGGACCAATTGTTAATTGCACTTATTGAAATATTTTTAGATTATAGTTTCTAAAGAACTGTCATTAGTAGATCACATACGAGCTTTTAAGAAAATTCATTTCTGCATATATTAGTAGTTGTAAGAATATTAATTAATAACTGTGTAAATAAAAAATGTTTATCAAATAAGAAGAGAAATAGCGATTGGAGGGAGTGTCATTGTTCTCAGGAATATTGCTGGGACTGGTTCTTATGCACTGCAGCTGAGAACAAAAATAATGATTTAATCTAGTAAAAAAAAAAAAGAAAACACAAGCAGTTACACAGTCAGTGTTAACTGCTATTTGTTTTCAGAGGTGGTGTTATTCCTCTTCATGCACTGTGAAATTTTTTACCCTTTCACTCTAGGAAAAAGGGGAGCAGTTTGTAATTTGTTTGTAAGACTGGAAAGTTGCTGCTGGGGGTAGGGCTAACTGGGATATTCCCTGGTGCTTTTGAACAAGAACATGAAAAATCCCAGTACAATCGTTCTCAGTGTGTGAGCTGAGATTCTTGGCAGCAACTGTGCACATTTTCTTCGACTGCAGCTATTAGAGTGCACATGCCTAAGAACAAGGAAGAGTTGGACTGAACTTGGCAACATCCTTGTCCCAATATGATCTTAGCACTCCTAATGTATCTAGGCTACCGGACATTTGTAATCTATAAATGACCTGGATTTTTCATTACTTTATGTATTAATGAACCACTTAGTCTTTTTTTATAACTGGTTGAATGTTAGCTGAATGATCAGGTCTCTAGCAGTTACCTGCAAGATGATCAATACTTACTTAGCATATTAAGCGCCAACAAAGAGAGACTGGTTTTGCGGGCATATCCTATAAATGATTAACTGGAGGTGTTATCTAACAAAGCGAATTTCAACAGCAGCAAAAGAATAACTTTTTTTTTTTAAATCTGTAGAAACTTGGTTACTTTTTGGTAGAGCTATATATGTTCCTTCATAACTAGTCCACCTCCTTTTCAGTATTGCTCTTAAATGTATAACAAGTCCACAAGTTTGAAGGTGCAAAAAAGCCCCTTCTTTTTTCCACCCCCTGTAATCATTGTCACAAGCTCTCAGATCTAGGAAGGGAACTTTCCGAATGTGATCTGCAAAGTTCTGTGTTTTGATATACTGCTAGAATTGTGTAAGTGTACTGGACTCATGAGGTAAACCCTATGCACACAATGACTTCACAGGTTATACCCAAATTTCCCTGGAATTCCTCTGGCAACGCTACTGCAGTCCCAGACAATAATTTCATTTTGAGGTTCTCTTTATGAGGACTTTTTTCCCCATGACAAATTCAGAGTCTTTTAACATTCACACTGATGAAAGGATCGGCCTAACATCAATAACACCAAATCTCAGTATTTAGTCTTGAAACACAGGCTTAAAAGAAATGTCGGAGTTCATTGAGGCTGTTTTTTTGAAACTGTGAGCTTCTTCCTTGAAATGGCATAAATTTAAATTGTTAAGAAAATCTTTGACCATTTTATACCAAATTAGCCTGCAGTACTGGTTATAATCTCTTTACACTGATGTTCTTTGCTCCTGCCTGAGAGAAGTCTCTGAAACATGTAGATATGAATGTATATGCATGTATTTATTATATATATATAAAAGAAGAACTCTAGATTTTCACCTTTGAAATGCTTTTCTGGAGCATCAAGACTTCCCTCTGCTTGTCATACTTCTTATTGCAGAAACAAATGAATTGATGACTTATGCTCTGAGTATCTGGTGAATATTCATTATTCTGCCTTATTCACTGAAAATTGCTGAAAAAAGACCTTAAAATAAAATGTTTTGTCTTCAGCTGTATCCTTGGGTTGTTACACCTAAGTAGCATTTCATCAAATGGTTGATAGGCTGAAAGGTAACCCTATGTTTTGTCTCTTTCACTTTAAGCAGTGAGGAGGGCATGTTTGGAGGATGGCTTGGCATGAATTCCTTTTCGTGTGAAATCGTGTGGACGTTCAGAGAATGAAAAGGAAGGGGTGTCTTTTAATTCCTTTTTTCCCTCCTTTTTTTGCCTCCATGTTACTAATGTAACTACCTCCCTGACAAGGAGATCTGAAAGTTGTTTCTCCCATAGTGCAGCAGAATAGTGAAAGCATCTGGATAAAAGCAGCCCATCCCCCAGATCACGAGATCTGAATCTGGAGCTATGCAAAACCTAACAGAAGTTGCATGAGAGAGAACATTCTGAAGACTGTGTATTAAAGGATTGATTCATATGTGCTGCAGTTGCAAGCCAGAGGACATATAAATAGCAAATGGAAACAGCTTCTATTTCATTCCCTCCAAGAGCTCATCTCCCAAATTCAAGCACCTAGCTGCCTCTTGCCTTCAGTTCCCTACCCTGCTTGCAAAATCATTTTTCATGTATATTGCTGAGCAGCTCAGAGTGATTTTGTTTGAAAAGTTCTCAAAATCCCAGCACTGGATTTTATCCCGACTTCAAGTGAGCAGCGTTGTTCTTTCCATCTAGTCTGGTGTAACAGCTTCCCTTCCGGTTATGTTAAATTATAGAATTACTCTTTTCAGCTCTCCTTTTCCAATCTAGATCATTTATACATGGGGTGCCTATCATTTATACCTTGGATGCTGCTTCTGACCCATAATACCAGTCACCAGTAGCTTTCTCTTCTTCCTCCTGCCGTTTCCTGCCTGGGCTTTGGGACTTGAGCAGGTTGTGGTTTCATGGCTCACTCCAGGGCACGCATCCTGCTGGCTAGAAGCAAGGTTCCTCTGCACCAGTCAAGTATGTGCCAGGACTTTCACTTATATGTTAATTACATTTTTAATACACTGCTGTAGCAGGTTGGATAAGCAGGGTCTGACACGTTTGTTCCATTACTGAAACGTGAATCAGGAGAATGCCATTAATCTTACCTCCAAATAAGGTGTATTTGGAGTAGAGATGTTATATGAGGTCCAGATTTTGGAATGACTTTTGCATCAGCCAGCATGCCTTGATCCAGACCAGCCTGAAAGGACATAAATTATCCACCAACTTACAGTTTATGGTGCAGTAATATGAATATAAGGGGTGTTAAAGGGCAGGAAATCTTTAAAGGGAGTGGGGCTGATCTGGAAGGGGACAGGTGGCCAGTATGAAAGCTCCTGTGCCCCAGCAGGACTGGAAGGAGGCATTAAAGGGCATCATTCAATCTGAATCTTGCAGCCACCATCGGACCATGTGGATGGCTGATGAACGAGCCGGCAGCTGAATGTTTAGCAGGCTGAGACGACTTTGCACAGAAACGGGAAAATTGATCGCCGGCTTGCCACACCAGTGCCGTACCGCCCGCTTTCGGCGGTGCGCCCCTTCCCTGCACTCCCACTCCGCCCGACAGCCCAGCCCTCTCGGCCCCCGGCCCCCCTTCCCGGCACCGAATTTAGGGGCTTGCTGTCGCCAAGCCGGAGCCCTCCTCCTTCAGCAGCTCTGGCACGAAAGGGGGGGTTTCGCAGCCGCGCAGTTGCCGGACAGAGATGTGCCTGTGCCCGTACGCACCGGTTATATCGGTATGTATGGCCGGCTGGCTGGGTAGCTGGCTGGATGAATCGCGCTTCCCTCCGAGTGCCGGGGCTGGCCGGGGTCTGCCATTGCGCGCAGGAGGCTGCGTGCAGCCCCGAAGTGCCGGAGAAGGGGAAAACAAGGCGGNGGAGCGGCGGCGCGGGGCTGAGGGCTCCGAGGGACGCAGAGCCGGGGCCGGGTGCCTCTCTGAGGACGGCGAGCAGCTGTGCCGCCAGCACTGCGAAAAGTCCCCATTTGCTTCTTATAAATTAAAGTGCCTTGTCACCAGTTAGGGCAAGTCAGCCAAGGTAAGGCTTAAATAAAATGACACTTTAATGTGTGGCAACATGGATATTTCTGGACAGTGGTGCTGCTAACACAGCCTTCTAAGCAGTGCAAAATATTTTGTGCAATAATGCTTTCGCAGTGGGTCCACAACCTGTAATTTGTCTGTCTTAAAGTTACCGCTGATACGTAAGCCTTACCCTTGCGGTGGTCTAGCATCGCGTTTGCTTATCCGAGGCAGTTACAAAGGGACCCGCAAAATACAGGCATAGAAAGGTAGCGGCGCTCTGCGTGTGTGTTTGTGTGTGACCGTGTTCATAATACCTGCAATTCTGCTTCTAACTTACGGGAATAATTTGCAGATGCATTTTAATGGTGATGACAGGCAGATTCTTTAGCTCAGCTCACATATGTGAGCCTTTCTATACAAAAAGCACGCCATGTGAAACTGTATGTGAAGAATATTAAGCTTGATACTTGAATAGCAATTACAGTTGTTTGGTTTTTTTTTCTCCATGTCTGTAATATTATGTGATAACTGAGGATTGAAATCGCAGCAAAAAAAGACCTCTTGCAGATTTACCTTTAGCTGCTTGTTAGAGCTTAAGCAGTGACCCAACTTTACTTTGTGTAAAGGGCACTGTAAATAATGCACAACCAGAAACGAATTCTCTCTTCATTTCCTCCTAGCCCACCCCCATGATATCCTTCTTAGTGAACAAATACTACTATGTGCCTTTAGTTCACACCACATTTTCACCAATTGCACTGCCCGTGGTCTGGAACTGAGTGGTTTTGCAAACAAGGAGTTCCTCAGGATGACTTCACTAATGTGTATCTTTGAAAACAAGGTAGTTCTGAACCTCTCTCTGTGTGTGTATGTCTGTGTGCATCCGTGGAAGAGAGAGTCTGGTTTGTGTACACGAATGACAAGATGCAAGGAGAACAAGATACGGAAGCCAATGAAACATGGCAAATGTACACCCCTGCATGTATTTCTCTAAGTGGGTCTCTGTAAAGCAGTATGAACATTTCTTATATTTTAATGTAGTTCATCGTTCAGATTAGGGTTCGGGATAAATCCAATTTCATGAGCATCAATGCCCCATTAGTTTTTCATGATCAAAAGAAATATGATGGAAAACACAGGTAAAATTATGGCTTCAGTTAGCACAGGTGATAAAATCACTGCCTCTATTCAAGGTACAGATTTTATTTTTCATTCCAAGACACTAAGCATAGCTCCTACATTTCCAAAGCTTTATTTCTGTGCTGCAGTCAATCATACACAGTTGTGTGAAAACACTGAAGCCTTCCTTCTGCGATAATTGTCCATCTCCTGGATGATAGTAAATATTTGTCTTCAGAGGAAATACTAAATTAATTTAAAAGTTTGGCATATGTTTGGCATTTGCCTAACTGTAAAGGTAAGAAGACTGATTTAGAGAAATAACCCAAAGGCTTCCCTAACAAACTCTACTGCCTTTGATAGAATATTTCACTTCAGACTTTTCTGAAGAAGACATGATACGTTATAGTTACCTAATGCAAATTAAGGTGGGGCTGTGAGTTTTGTTTTTTGTTTTTTGTTTTTTTTTTTTTAATTGTGGACCTATGGAAACAATGTAATAGTTTTCTTTTGTAGTTAGATAAAATTACTAATCATCCTACTTAAGGGACTCCAGTAGATTACTTTGTTTCATTTCTACTTAGAAAAACAGACAAGCAAACAGAAAAAAAAACCACAAAAATCAAGCCAACCCACTCGCTGTTACCTACTCTCTCTGAAAAATGACAGGAGAAATAGTGTATCAGACAGCACTTTCCTTTGAACAGGAGCAGATCCAGTGCACAAGCGTGGCTTAGGGGGCACTGTGTTGCTGACTGAACCATTTACAGATGAGATTCAAAACTAAATTCCTTCCATTTGTAGGTGCTGAGGGTCCTATAAGGCTTCACCAGGATAGGAGTGCTGACCCTGCTATTAGGACAAAATGCCAGTTGAAGTTTTTGTACTTTGACCAGTTTAATTCCCCAGGTAGTTTGATTTGAGAGCAGCATTCTTTACTACCTACGTTAAAATAGTGTTTTTGTCCTGCAGTGCAGAGACTCTAACTCAACCACTTTGTTGGTGCATGCTGTGCTAGCTCGTGGTAATAGTTCTGGTGAACATACGCAATGTTATTAAACAAATGTGGATAAATGTCTTCAACATCTAAAATAAGTGTGTGCGAGTGCATGTGCGCATGCCAGAGAGGTACAGTTGTTACTGTACCAGTACTGACATTCTTGTGGTGCGTAACATTTATGTAATACCCTTCAGGGAACAATCTGTATTTAAAAGTGTTCATAAAAAATTTTTTTAAAAAATCGTTTTGTCTCTGAACTCAGTTTAACTTTAATCACTGGTTTTAATAAGGATGGGATATTTATCAACAACCAGAAATAAATGCATTCGTTCTCAACATGGTTGTATGGAAGACTTCAACCTATATCTCAGGCTGATAAATGAAATTTGAAGGGTATGAAAAATCCTGTTCCATGTCTGGAAGCTCCTGCTCTGGTTAAGAACTACATTTCTGTTAATACAAGGAGTGCTGAAAATTATCAGTGTTATCAGATTGAATCAAACCAACTAAATACCAGTGAGTCATCTGTTCCCTGTTCCCTGCAGATGAATGTGAGCTCCTGCTTGGACAGTTAACAGCTAGTTAGCTCTGGCAGACCTGTCCTGCAAAGGGGCCTAAGCTAAATCAGCCGTCCTGACATGCTGGGGCACAGTTTGCTTGTAGGCAATGTGAAATAAAGGTGGCAACTGACATGACAGGAAGGGGAGGAAATACATGGCAAAAAAAAATCAATATAGAAAGATTCTATTCATAGAAGAGATTCTATTCATCTTCTCCTAGAGGAAGGAGATGCATATACGAAGGTTGTAAGTGGAAATATTATGAAAACCTCAAAATTGCCTACAAAGGTTTATATAATCCAGCATGTAAATCTCATTAACATTAATTATAGTAGAAAACTTATTTTCCTTGGTCAACAGTGTTCTAGTTTAAAGACAGTATAGTCCATTGATAAATCAGGGTGAAGTGCTTTAATTTCACCACTTACTTGATGGGTAATCTTACACAAGTCCCTGAAGCATTCTGTAACTTCATGTATGACATGAACATTGCTCGATACTTACAGAATGAATATTGTACAACATTGTTTTAAAGAAATATTGCAGAGCCTAATACTGAAGTGTTAGTGTCTCCATTACTCTGTAAATCAGTTTTGATTATAAACACAATTTTGCTCTCCATTTCCAGCAAACAAAGCTACATGGAATTTGAAAATTCAATCCAAGAACTGAAGTAGAATTTTTAAGAAACTCCTGAATTGGTAGCAAAAAAATCACGTCTTCCATAAGGGAGAAGGAAGATTGGCAGAAAGATTTTTTTGCCTCTAAAACCAGGTTTTATCAGACAAACTACTGATAATGAGATGCTTTAAATAATGTACCATTACTTTTTGGACTGGTCTTAATATGCAGATGGAGAATCAACAGGAATTTAAATTAAACCTGTTGGGGATTTGAAGGGCGTGAGGTAACACAGTACTTGCTACAGTTACTACGCTCCCTTCAAATCCCCCAAATCTCATGCCTAAGCCTAATCTCCTATTTGGGGGTTGGTTTTTTGGGGGGAGAGGGAGTTGTTGTTTTGGGCTTTTTTTTTTTTTTTTAATGTCTTTGTGCGTTGAGCACAACCAGAACAACATGTAGCTCTATAGACATGTAGCTCTATAAGTAACTGATAAGCAACTTGGTGGCGTTTGCACATCTGCAGTTTTTGTATACTGAAAATATATTTAACAGATGCCTGAGGCCTGTAAGAATCGTGATTTTGTGTGATGGCAATTGCCATTTATATTTTTGTGGAATTGCTTCAAACCTGAGCAGAGTTAAGGCTGTGTTTGTTATCACAGAAAAGGCAGAGCATTATTTTACAATTACAAACTTGACTCCCCACTCTATATGAAACTCTTTGCTTCTTTTAAGCAAATATTCTTGCAAGGGGGAATATATTTAGGTCACGGACGTATTTTTCCACCCTCATTCCACCTTACCTAGGTTTCAACATAATTTATCCAGTGCTTACGTGGACAAATTTTAAAGGGTGTTAGGAAGTGTCATATAAAAATACCCAAGCTACCTCAGGTACTGGCTGCATTTCTACCATTGAACTGTAGTGACCTGTAATGGTTTTTTGGTCTGTGTAGTACTGCACAGTCTGTAATGTTGAACCCTGAAAGTACTTTACAAGGGGGATCAGTCACATTGTCTTGACTTAGCAGACGGGAGGACTGAGGCAGTAGGGCAGGCACGCTTTTCCTTAGGACAGTCTGCTGGAGTTGGAACTGGGGACTGCTGCATCCTTGTCTGGTTTCCCCATCATCTGGGGGCAGTGGGCCAGGCATTGCAAATCAGCCAGCTTCAGTTCTTCATGTGCTGTGGTGAGGTCTTACACTTGAATTGTTTTGAACTGTTCTGTGGAGAAACCTGCCTCTCCCTGCTGGTGACAAAGGTAGCTTGAACTGAAGTATGTGCCTTAATGTAGGTGGCCTAAATACTGCCCATCATGTCTTCTCCCTGTGCAGTATTCCTGCTGAAAATATCCAACTCTGTATTTGGTTGACTTCCTTTTTTTGGTATTTCCAGGGGTATTATAGAATCACCAAATGGTTTGGCTTGGAAGGGACATTTAAAAATCATCTAATCCAACCCCCCTAGCATGGGCAGGGACATCTTTCACCAGATCAGGTTGCTCAAAGCTCCATCCAGTCTGACCTTGAATACTTCCAATGATAGGGCATCCACAGCTTCTCTGGGTAACCTATTCCAGTGCCTCTATCATGCACTGTATTGTTTAATAATTAATTGCCAGTAAGGCCTTACAGCCACAGTTATGGATGTATGTACATTTACACATTCACACGTGTATTCTTTGGGAAGGTACAAAGAAATGGAAATCAGCTTTTTAAAAAAAAGAATGATGCTTGGTGCTGTTAAAAGCATGTAAAGGTTACTGATCACATCATGTGGCAGTACAATGAGCTATTTGTTGCTTATTTTCACAGATGGGAACATGCATTTCCATAATTATATTAAATGATTTATTTTGAATAATATTCTGTGATTAGACCACTTAACTGAATGAGTAATACATTGTTATACAAAAGTTATACATTTCGATTTGAATTCTGTTTAATTCACATCTTACTCTTATTGAGTGGTGGGAGAGCTGTGAATGAAAATCTTTTGGTCCAAGAGACTATGAAGTGCCTTTCATTATCAATAATTGTGCCTTGCCCAGAGGAAGTATTTTTGTTCTGTCTTTTCCTTGTAAACACCATTTCTGTATAGGACAGCTGTTAGAATGAGGCTTAAGCTGACACTTGGACCTGGGGCAGGGAGTGAAATTTCTCGTGCTTGGATTTCTGACTAGGATTCAGTTGAACTTTCTGTCATGTTCTGCTGTTGATGGTACTCAAATTGATAGAATAAATAATTTTAAAAAAATTAGCAACATAGAGACCATCTCTGTAGTAGTAGGGCAAGCATTTGAGATATTCAGAACCAGGTTTGAGGCCCTGTCCCAGGGAATCCTGTAGTATTTGTGAAGTACAAGTGCTCCTTCGGTAGAGAACCTTCCTATAATTAGTAAAAATTTTAATTGTTTAGCAATGGTGGCAGGATAAGAAAAGTGTTGCTATTAATTTTGAAGGTGGTGGAGTGTGTATGCATGTGTTTGTGCATATTTGAAGGAAAAAGTAGCTGCTAAAAGGGAGGTAGCTCCTTTAGTTCGTTCAATAGTGAGAAAGATTTCATTTGACTGTAAGAAGGTATTTTTAACACTGATATATTGTATTAGCAGCTGGGAACTGCTGACTCTTCTAAGTGTAAAATCTTGGCTTTCAGGAGAGGTGAAATAAAACTAGGGCATATGAGCAGCACTGTAGCATGGCAGCTATTAACTGCCCATGGGAACTGCCAATATTTAAAAATAAAAAGGAAACTAATTTATGTCTGGATTACAGTCCTCAATCACTATTTCTTTTATGTTTTACATTTTGTTCTTTCTAATAAATAATAAGCCTTCTTACTGGAGTCATAAAAAAAAAGCTACACATCATTTATTGCATGCAATTTCCACACACTTTGCTGATGAAGAAAATTTGTTATATATTTGCCGTTCATTAAAGCACGAGTTCTTGCATTCATATGAGGGAATTTGAGCTCAGAGTTATTATCTTGCCTATTCAGCCTAGAGAGATCTTAAATATTTTTGTAGTTGCATGGCAGAAGGTCTAAAACAATCAGTTCATTTAGCATTGTATGTTAAGTTGGGGTCTTTTTCTTTTTTTTTTTAAATTGTGAGCTTTTAAATTGTGACTTCTTTTAGAAAACTGCTGAAGAAATGTAATGTTTGTTCTTATTCATTTTCAATGAATGCACAACTAATGCTTTGAAATCCAACATAGCTTTGTATTAGAAACCCTTCTAAGTGGTTTTGGAAAGTGGTAAGGCAATCTGCAAGCAAACATATGTTTTCAAGTGGTGCTCAATATTTCTAGCTGGTTGAGCTTCTTTCAGTGTCAGGTAAAGACTGCAAAGTATTCACGGTACAATTGATTCATACAAGGTCTAGTGTTTGCTAAATAAACTGGATTTATTTGTTATTCTGTATATTCTCAGGACAGCTATCCTAGGCATAAGGTTCACAGTGCATTAACACAGTGGGTACCCCAGGGAGCAGCGTGCTGGGAAGGTGCTTACTGTTCCTAGAGCAGATGATGTGACCTGCCACCAGAAGTGCCTTCAAGCAGCAGCAACCTCTTCCCAGGTGTTTACCAGGTGTGTTATGGGCACGCAGGCTGTGCGTGGGTTATAGATAGGGAGTGAGTCCCTAGCGCCAGCAGAGTACTGTGGATCAGTCCCCGGCTTGCTGCTGGGACATAAATGCATTGGCCTGGCAGTGTGTGTGACTTGTGTGCTGGAAATTGGATGCTCTAGGTTTAGAGGGTTTAGATGAAGTGATCCTGTTACATGAATATTGTCCTGGAGAAGGCCTTTCTGTTTCTCAGATCCAGCTCAAACAACTGCATCATGCTAATACCAACCATTTCTTATACTGTAAGTGAAAAACAATGTTGGAGACCTCTTGACCTCTTAAGGAGGAGTCAGTAGATGGATGTGTGTTACTGGAGAAGTTAGCCCCTGAGAGCGTAGAGGAGCTTGCGGAGAATTTATGCAAGATGACTCAGACAACAAGTTGCTGCTTTTTTGCAGGGCTTGGGGTTTTTTTTGGTTTTTTCTTGGGTTAATTTTCTGCCAAATTAGAGAACTATGTCATTTTATATGAAGGTTTGGCAAGTTTCAGATCTAATGCAGTGAAAGTGGGGGGAGCAACAGGCTGGATGTGGGGAAAGAAAAATAGGGCACCTTTATTTCGATAATCTTTCTTTAGCCATGAGGTGGATGAATAGAAAAGATGACCAGAGGGATGTTCCTTTGTACTTGCCTTTGAAAAGTAGCCTCCTAGGCAGAAACCTATTCAGGAGGTTTGTAAATACCTCTCAAGCAAAGCCAGCAGGAAGAGCTTTGTTGACTATATAGCCTTGCGTTGTGACTTGAAGGCTAATGAACTTGAGCTGTTTCAGACTGTATAAGGTCAGGTGAGGACTGATTTCCTAAAGCTATTAATGCACACTGTGCTACTGAAGTCCGTTTGGCTTGTGTTGTTACATTATGTTAGTGTGTTTGGTCAAATATACTATGTCATGTCAACATGCCTGTATGTTTGCTAGTTCTGAACCGATATGGGAGGAGCTCCCATTTATGCTTTTTTTTTAAAGAAAAAAAGGTATAACAATCTTGGAATGCAATGAGTTTACTCCACAGGACCATTTCATGATAATTATTGCTTATTACATTATAATGAGCACTTGCTCTATTCGTTGTGGAGCTTATTATATTTTAATGAGTGTTGCGACTCCCCTGCAGAGCAAAACTCAAGAATGTCCCTGTGCACGTGGCTCATTTTAATAGATGTGTTACATGTTTTGGGACTTGTGTTCACGTACTTATTTGCAACATATAGCTGTAATTTTGTTTTTAAAACCAGGGTATTACTTTTCTTAACTTTGCAGAAATCTGAAAACATGGATGATTCTATACTTAGCATTCGTATTTCATACCAGGTGAAAGATGAGTGGTTTTATTAAAAGGCTCTTGTGTTAAAGGACAGCTTGTAAATATTTTGTTCAGGACTTCAATGTATTCATTAAAATTAAAGCTTGTGAATGAACATGATTTAGTAGGTGACGACCTCCACATCTACAGCTTTTAGATTCAAGTTTACATTTTTTGAAAAATATTAATAAACATTTAAGTAAGTTTATGGCACCTGTAAACTAAATAGAGGAACTTTAAAATAGAATTGGCTTTTGTCTTCTGAGGATCATCAACATTCTGGCATCACTGTATTCAGGAAAAGGAGAACTAGAAACAGAATGCCGTACAAATTGATTTGTAGATGAGGTCTTAAGTCTGTCAGTCTGTCTAGTCAATCTTTATAGATTGCTGGTGATCTTGCTGTGACACCAAAACTTTTGATAATGACATTCCTGTAATGTCCACATACAGTGTTAGCCCTAAAGGGAAACACTTTGCTCTTCTTTATCATCTCCTGATGTTGCCACACAAGCAGCTTCAAAATGAGGTGGGCTGTTTGAAAAATACTGTTTTATCAACATTCAGACTTAAAAATATGAACTGATTTTCTGATGTGGCAAAGTTGTTTATCCTTTGTGAAACCTGAAGGCTACCGTCATTTTCTTATTTTAAAAACTGCAGTAAATTCAAGCTGATAGATAGCTCTAATCAAACCGTGCTTTTTTTCAGTAACCCTTCCTATACTGTGTCACTTTTATTTGAACATCTTTTACCATCCACAGAGACTTGCAAGCAGGAATTTAGTGAATTTATGAGTTCACAGCAATTATTTATTGGCTGATACAAATAGTAGATAGGTAAGGCTAACCTGCTCCTAGGCAGAACATTGTAATACCTGCTAACTTGGATGTGGGTTCCTGCTGAGTCCCTGCACACCAGACAGTTACCACTCAGGTGGGGAAGTGTGAACCTGCATTGCTGCCAAGGATGGGGCAATCGTTCTTGCTGAGTTTTAGTCTTCTCAACTCCCCACTTTTTTTCCACGTCTTTAGACTTTTTGATGACTTTTTAAACTTTTCCATGAGTTTTTCATTACTGCCCACTCTATATTTTCACTTCTGTCTTTATTTTAGCTGTAGCTACATTAGAGGTCCAAGTTCTTTGCTCCATTTTGGTGGAGTCCTCCATATACCTGACCTTAGATAGCATTATATTTGGAACAAAGATGGACTTTGATGAGTTGCAGAAACAAAGAACTTTATATGGATAGTTTAAATCCAATTTGGCCCCATCCCTGCTATAACTGTGAACATATTTTGTCTGCAGGAAATGTTAGCTTATGGACTGCACATAATGACTGGCCTTTTAAGCTCCTGTCTCCCATATATCTCATGCCAATGAAAGGAATTGTTGTATACCTAATGTGCAATTCTGCTGAGTAATTTTAGCAATTGATTAAAAAAAGCAGAAAAGAAAGGATAAAAGAGATGAAATAAAGAATTCAATAAAGAAGTAAAAATATGTCATTTAAGAAAGAGATTGAAACCTTTTTTTGGATATGATACAAGAAAAGAAGGGCATGACTAAACCTGTTTTTTGCTCTTCTTGAAGTATTGTTCCAGATTATTGTAGTAAAGGTGTCAATTAGAGTCAGCTCCTTTATGCCTCCTTATCTTTTTCTTTTCACAAGAAGAGGTAGTTAGGTTTACAGTTTACCACATAATGAAGCTGATTTTTTTTTTTCCCCTCAAGAAGCTATTTATGCAGTAGGTATCTTACTCCTAAAGAGGATTACAGGCTTAGACCAAATAATCAGTATTTATAAATTATTTTTAGGGTATTATGAGCAATATACTAGATATTGAAAATTATACCTATCTTCTGCTTAATTTTGGCTTAACAGGGCAAAATATATTTGCACACCGAGTTGGACCCCAACTTTGAGATGTGTTGAGATCCTCAGCCAAGGGCCTTAGCTTTTTATTGTCACTCGTGCTTAACAGCACAGAAAGAACTTTTTCAATGGAGATGGCTTCTGTTGGTATTAACCTTCCCATCATACCCACCAAGGGGCTTCTCCACAGCTACCATCATTATTGTAGGCTGAATAAAATGTACAGAAAACTTGTATTCAGGAAGCAGGTCTTTGCAGCAGGGTTGACACCAGGACTTCCTCAAGAAACCTTCTTCAGACGTATAAATCTCATTTTTGGATGTTGGATACCACCTTTGTCCCATCTGCAACAGCTGTAACAGTAGTGCTGGAATCATCCTTACAGATTTAGGAAACTGTTCCTCCACCCAATTGCTTGCCTCTGCCTTTTTTATGATAAGGAGGTTTCTTCTTGCTATGAGGACTAAATGAATTCTGCATTTCAATTCTTTGCATAAATTGAGGGAAAGAACCCTACTAACCAGACTAATTTTTCAACACTTGAGAGATGCTAAGTGGAAAATATTAATCTTTTTAATGGTATGGTCCAGTTGAAAGTTATCAGGTTTTGGGATTCCCCCCCCCCCCGCTCCCAGCTTACCTTAAAATGGCTGGTCTGTTTATACCTGCTATGTGTTCTCATGCAGATATTTCCTTTGTCTTTGTCTCTCTTCCTTAATGCATAAACATATCCTTTCATTTTTATTAGCTTACTCTGCAAGGTGTAAATAACTATAAGAAATACACTATTCCTGTGTGAGACATCTCAAAAATATTGTTATTGAGTAGATTCCCAAAGGCCCTGTGAGGCTGGCATCTTAACATTTATTCAGTCTGATCCTCTACAGTTTGCACTTTTTCAGTTCGAAAGACCACATAATTCTCTACTGCCTAAAGGCATGAGGATTCGTTTTTCTCACAAGCAAAATGAATAGGTATTTTCAGCTACCTCCATTTTGTTTAAAGTTTGTCTTTGAAAGCTTAGCATGATGAATTTGAGATTTCCTTTCAGGCATATACCTATTTCTTTCCATTACTTATATTTTAAGGTTATATTTCTCACTCCTCATCGCTCAAGTGCAGTAGAGGATTATTGAACTCTTTGTCAGGTAGCTCTGACAGACAGCAGTACTACTTTTCCTTTTGAAGACCTTTTTATACCTAAAGTGGCTTGTGGTATCTTTGATGTTGCCTAATTGGAATCTCAGAAGTGAAAAAATAAATAACTGAATGAAGAAGTGAGCTGCGTGCCTAAGGTTGTACATAATCTTATTTTGCTTTCAATCATTCTTCTGTTCTTACACCTTATGGCCAGGTAACCCTCTAATACTATTGCTTTATTTATCCCTATCATCCATTCCTGGATTTGAGTCTCTCAATTATCTGTTTCCCATACCTTGAACAGAAGCTCCTGAATTTACATTTGTCTTTATGCTCCCTCTGAATCCTGCTCAAAACTTCTAACTGGCCTCTTTTTTAGTGGCTTGCCTTTCTTGAACAGTTATTTTTCATCCTGTCTCATCTACTTGTCTCACCTATTTTAGGCTTAAGTTTCTTAGGACAAGACTATCTGTCTTAAAACTCCATATAAATACTGTTCACACAGACAGCTCAGCAGAAGTCCTGCACCAGGTTTGGCATTACCCAGCGCAACGCTACGGGCCGGCTGCCAGTGGTCCTGCAGAAAAGGACATGGGGATCTGGTGGGCAGTGAATTACAGGCGAGGCAGCCGGGCACCCTTGCAGCAAGGAAGGCTTCCCGATGGCCGGGCACAGACGTCGGGTCGGGGCAGGGGATTCTTCTCTTCCATTGCAGTGGATCAGCTGTGCCCAGTTTGAAGTGGTCCAAAACAAGAGGGAGGTCAAGAAAATGCAAAGTGTTGAGTGGGAGACCACTGAGGTGCTGGAGAATCTGTTTTGCCAGGAGATGAGAGAGAAGGCACCACAAGGAGCTGCTTGCAGGAGCAGTAGAGGAGCCAGAACCAGGCTCTCCTGGGAGGTGCACAACAACAGTGGCCACAAGTGGCAACGAAGGAAACTCCCATTGGATGTAAGAAGGCAGCTTTTCACAGGGAGCGAGGTTAAGCACGGGGACAGGTTGCTTAGAGAGGGACCTCCATCCATGGAGGTTTTTAAAACTCATCTGGACAAGGCCATAAAGCAACCCAACCTAACTTGGAAGTTCTCCCTGCCTTGAGGAGGAGTCAGGACTAGATGATCTCCAGAAGTCCCTTTAAACCTAAATTTTTGATTTTATTCTCTGGTCTGCAGTCCTATTTGTCATAAACATTTACTTTATCATTTGCTATTTTTTAAAAATAACAACGTGCTGAATTCTGTGGAGTTATGTGGCGATTTCACAGGGATCAAATCCAATTCTAAGTCTTTAGCAATATACTTCTTTAACAGTCTTGACATGGGAACATATTGCATCTATTAAGTATTCTTTTTCTTATTTGAAGGCTGTGTATGTATGGTAAAGCCATTTTTGCAGGAATATTTCTGTAATAGGGACAGTAAGTTACAATATGAAGTTCTGTTCATATTAAAAAAAGAAAACACAGATTTTATTCTGATAGAAATAATGAGGTATAAAGAGAATTAAAACAAGAACAATCTTGAAAGAAATTAAGTAAATTGGACAATAAGATTGCAGTGTGATTGGTGTGTAAAATGCTGAAAGTAGTTTTAGGCCATTCAATCATTTGTCACATCAGAAAACAAAAAGTACCCAGTGTGACAATATAACACAGGTTGTGCTCATTTCTAGTCACCTTGGATGTGAATGTCCACTCCGAACTTCAGTAATTGGAGAAACCAGATTAGAGAATTAGATAGACTCACTTCTGGAGGATACTTTTTTACCTGCACTGATTATGGAGCCAAGTCCCCTTCTTCCAGAAATGTATCTTTTTGTAGAGAGTTAAGAGTATTTGTGGAGAGGTAAGAGCATTAGCGAACAGAAAAAATCAAGACTTGGAGCCACAAGAAGGATAAGTAGGGCTTGCTTGTCATAATGGCAAGAGCAGAACTGATTTATAGCATTTGATGTCTTTAAGGCCAAAGGAGAAGATGAACCTGTGAAGGTGAAACAAAATGTTTATGATATCTTGGGCTAAGATACACAAAATAGACTCTGTTTACCAGGAGGACCAAAGATTTGTTTAGCACTGGAGTATTATCTGAAAGAAAGAAGTTGAAGCTCCAGGAAGCAAAATGAATCAGATGGACAACAGAGCATTCCAGAAAATAATGATGAGAAAAAGCTGCTTTGTGTGCTGAAAACATTATCTTAATTTCTAAGATAACTCTCTTATTTAGTAGGGCAGATATTAAAGTCCTTCTTCTGATTTCTCTGAGTTCAGAATTATTTTTTTCCCCTTGAGTGGCATGCCACTACAATTAAGAACATTAATCTACAGTGTGGCCTGGCAGAAAATACTAATCATAGTGCTTTTCTCAGTGTGTTGGGGCCTAGCTGGCATTAAGCAAAAGGAAGCACCAAACATCCTGAAGGACTGTGTCTCCTGCTCCACTTCTGTATATGTTTAATATTTTCCTAATTTCCAATGCAGCTGCATTTGATAATCCTAAGTAAATGCTATGTGTGTAGTGCATTGTGCAACCTTTGGAGAAATCTCAACCAACCTTATTATTATCTCCCCCCAGCAAATGCTAAATAGCGTGGAGAAAATAGGTCTCTTGCAGATGGACACAGAAAACAACGTGGACATTGCATTAACCAAGATACCATCTTTTTCATTATTTGTGATGTTTTTCAAGAAGAATAATACCATATTATGTGTTTGTCTGCTTTAAGTTCTGTGGGAGTGTGTTTTAAAAACAGAAGTATTTTGTTTTAAATGATTTTGCTAAGTTGATTTCTTCCTTTAGTTTTAGTGTTTTAAATTTTCATTATCTGGAATGTGGGACCTATTCTTAGGCAAGGAACAGCTCGGTATCAGTTTAGTGAGATTACTTTCTGCTATGATTTGCATGGACTACTGTATTTCATCTCCTCTCAAACACTATTGAATGTATCAGCCGGCACCTGGTGGAATCATAATTGAGTTCAACTGCCAGCTCTGGCCAGCTACTTCAAAATTATCAAATGTTTCTATTTCTTAGAAGAGGCAAGAATACTGTATCATTTTTGCTGTCGCAGTGTGTCCTAGAAACCCCTAATTTTTTTTCTACTTTTTAGAATGAGAAAGGTAATTTAGATTTTTTTTTTTAATTCCAGCATAGAAACCAAATTAGAGTGTGTTCTGTCCAAACAGAAATTATGAAAGTAACTACTTTACACTTACCTTTTCTTTCTTTTCCATGGAA
Source organism: Balaeniceps rex (assembly GCA_013401315.1). Taxonomy (NCBI): domain Eukaryota; kingdom Metazoa; phylum Chordata; class Aves; order Pelecaniformes; family Balaenicipitidae; genus Balaeniceps; species Balaeniceps rex. Next base: position 39,754 of record VYZW01036678.1, read on the forward strand.
GCAGTGTGTCATCTGTTTGAATTTATTACAGATTGCTGACTGTGGAGAAAGAAAACATGGCATATCTCTGGTGTTTATTAGTCACTACCTGTCTTTTTTATAATTTGAAGGGTTAAAGATGCAGAGTTAGCATCGCAGTAACATTGCTTTGCAAGTGCCTTTGATATTCCCTTCCGAAATTTATGATCTCCTGTACAGAACCAGGCCTACAAACACCTCTTAATCCAGTTACCGAAAAGGGACTAAATTCAATTAATATTTCCCATGTTATTTCAGTAAGATCCTCTTTTTAATTTCTAGGTGTTGTGGAATGAGCAGAGAATGAATTTTATTTGAAGTAAGCGGAGAGGAGAAGCACAGCCTTCTGGCTAGAGCACTGGTCTGGAGCCCAAGAAGAAGGTGAATTCACTGTTTCCTTACTCGTTGCAACAGAGGAATTTTTAGCTTGTATAGCAGGCACGTTTACTTGAATTTAATGATCAGTCTTGGTTAGATATGTATCCAAAGTGTCTAAACCACTGCATGATTTTTACCACTGGGTCTGTGGGACTTGGCAACAGATGGCCTCTTAGAGACAGGCCTTACACGGACGCAACTTGCAAGTGCTGGAGCCGGCTGTTGTGGCCATAGCATGACCAAGGAAGAGGAAGAATCAGGAATCCCCAAGGTAGAAGTATCTGGACTGTCTCCTTAAGGGACCCTACTCACAAGACTTTCTCTCAGTTGCACAGTAAATTTTAAATGCTTCTGGGGTCGGTAAGCACTTCACATCAGCTACTTCCTTGTATGAATGTGGCCAGTCCTGGAATAAGTCTTATCTTGTAAGGATATAGTTTTATTAAGTGCCCCCACCTGCCCTGTGAGAATCCTCCTGGTTTCACATTTTTATTGTTTTTGGCTATGCCATAAATGTAAGATAGCATAGAAAACTGAGGAGTTTTATTCTTTTTGTTTAGTTCCATAAGACAGATTTTTTTCTTAAAGCCATAGCCAATCTCTAATAGAGTTTACTGTTGTGTCTGTGTTATTCTGCCACTTCTTCCTCTCATCTATCCTCCAAAACTTTGTTGGTTGCCACTGAGCTTGGTGGAAAGATTACAGCTCCAACCCTACCTCATCTGCTCTTCACCACATCCTCCCGGAAGTTATTATATCCTCCTGTCTGACAGTAGAATTGCATCCTTAACACTAGAATTGCCTCTCCTTAACTTGTCTCTGTCAAATAACCTGCATTTAAAAACAAAGTTTAATCTGATACTAAACGTTTTGGCTGGCACCAGGACTGGCTATGCATGCAGTTAAGCTGGTGGATCTGAGGAGGCAGCAACATACGGAGAAGAAAGATATTAATGAGCAACTGGGGCAGGTTGTGGATGGTAACTTTTTCACTTAACTCACTGTCAGCCAAAAGATATCTAGTAACAACTGTGTAGTTTTAGAAGTGTGAAAAGATGGGTGGAAAACTAGCAAAATATGTCATAGATTTGATGATAAAAATAATTTTTTCCTAGACTTTCTTTTTTGCTTCTTGTCTTGCTGTGATTGGCCCCAAATGCAAGTTTTCCTCCTCGTAACAATATATTTTTATCCTGTGAGCAAGTGGGCAGTGGTGCCTTAGTATGAGATTAGTTTTTATTTTAAATGATCAATTTCAACTTAGAGAATTGGGGAATGAACCCTGCTTAATGAGCAGGGCTCACTAAAATTAACTCTGAAGATAATGAGCGAGAAATTTTGCTGATTAATCCCTGATGCAGCATCAGTAAAGTCAAAACTATTGCATAGAGTGTAACTCAGAAGTAGCTTGTGAATATGTGCAGAAATCTTTCTTTGGCAATTTTTTGAATTCTTTCAAGTATTTCCTAGTACCTGAAGGTCTCCATCATTGCTGTCAAAGGTCATGACTGGGCCTGAAGCTAGCACAGCTGATGTAATCTCCACTGAGTCTAAAGATTTTTTTTTTCTCTCCTCAAAGAACTTCTAGCCACATGTTACCCTGGAAGTTTTGAGGCATTGGTCATGGTTGTTTCCAATACTGTTGTAGTGGCAATATGGTTAAATGTTCTTTGGCATACCTCTCAGAAATGTAGACTTGGGAAGATAAAAAAAGAGTATAAACCTAGGTAGATGTACATTTGTATGTGGTTATCTGTGCTCATACAAAGGCTTGCTTTCTGGTAAACACCCAAAAAAATATACATGTGGAAAGGCACAGGTGCTCCCCTGTCTATATCTCCCCATAGGTTTTTTTTTTTTTAATAATAATAGTAATAAGAGCCCTTTTAAGAGCCATTCTTCATTTATTTAGGAATTTTCTGTAGATCTGTGGAGGAGTACTAAGTTCATGTACATAGTTCCCATGTTCTAATGGGCCTAGAGCTGACTCATTGAACAATGAAATAGAAGTGGTTTCATAGCTAGATGTACCAGTCTAGTTATTAAGGAAAACAAAAGTAATGGCCGACATAGTGCACTTTTGAGAGACTGTTCCACTTTCATTTATTTTGTCAGTAGATTTTGTCAGTAACTGGGTGGAGATGATAAAATCATAGATTTCTTTCCTGGAGCAGACCAGTTTTGTGCCTTAGCTACAGCACTGCTTATTTTTTCTCTTAGATTACAGCTCTTCACAACACAAATATTTTGCAGTCACTGTAATCACAGAAAGTTTAATATACAGATCAAGTTAAGTTTCCTAACAGAGAACTTTTATAAAGAAAATCTCAAAGTGGTCACTGAGCATGCTTGTCTGATGTTACAGCCTTGTGGAAAATCGTAGAGGGAGGAAGATGTAGGCATTGATCTCTACTTTCGCAGATATTTAACTTCATATAGTGTGACTAATTCTGTTCCGGTGGTAGGGCAACTTGGTCTGTAATGCTGGACATCCAGATAAACCTGCAGAGAATCGGAATTGGGTAACCTGCTGGTGCGTAGGTGACAAAGGCTGAAAAAGCATCTAAGACTTGATGTTGTAGCTTCTTTCCTTACAATGTGTGTGACATATTTGACATGATATGGGAAGGTTCAGGTTTTAGATCTATAAAAATACCCACAAAGCATGACCAAGATAAAAGGCACATGGAGTGGAAGGTCATATTTTCTTCTCAGATGGATGGTTCTTGAGCTGCAGGTGGTTTAGCAACTAAAACTCATGGAAAAAAATTTTTTTTTTAAATCTTGGATTTCTTTTTTCTCAGGGAGATCTTTTTGTTGTTACATCTTTAGAAGAAAGATTTTTTCCCTTTTCTATTATCACAGATCCTGAAGTGGTTGATTACTATTGTAGGCTAACCTTGTCTAACAAAGTAACATCTGAAGAGGTGAAACAATGCTTAAAGTAACGGCAAAGAGTGAAAAATGTCAAGATGTCAAAAATGTCTTCTGGGTAGGTTAAAAGTTATTTTTTGAGTGCCTAAGTGAAAGGGAAAGAAATTAGGTCTGTTGGGCCTAACTCCAAAATGGAGTTTGGCTGTGAAAACCAGCAGTGCTCCACAATGACAGGGTTTTGTCTGAGAAATACAACCAACAATACAGCAAGA